>PVJX010000609.1:0-231762 GCA_004027295.1 Dolichotis patagonum | reverse complement strand
TTCTTTATCTCTTTGGATCATTCTTGGTTTGAAATTCACATTGTCTGCAAACAGGATTGCCACTCCTGCTTTTTTTTGGTTTCCTGTTGCATGAAATATTGTTTTCCATCCCTTGACTTTCAGTCTATGAGTGTCCTTTTGGGTTAGATGGGTTTCTTGTAGACAGCATATGGTTGGATGTTGTTTCTTGATCCATTCTACCAGTCTGTTTCTTTTGATTGGTGCGTTGAGGCCATTTACATTAATGGTTGTAACTGTTATATATTGGTTTATTGTTGACATGTTATCTTTCTGCTGTTGTGTCTTTAGCTTTCCATTCTGTTTAATTGTCTGCCTTGCTCGGTGGTTTTATCCCATGTGTATCTAGAATGTCTTTCAGTATTCTTTGTAGGGTTGGTTTGGTGTTCATGAAGTTCTTCAGCTGTTCTTTGTCATGGATGTATCTTATTTCTCCATCAATTTTGAAGGAGAGTTTTGCAGGGTATGTCAGTGTGGGTTGGAGGTGGTTTTCCTTTAGGATCTGAAATACTTCACTCCATTCTCTTCTTGATTTCATTGTTTGTGTTGAGAAGTCTGCTGTGATTCTGATAGGTTTTCCTTTGTAGGTGATCTCTCTTTTCTCTCTAACAGTTTTTAGTATTCTATTCTTATGTTGGATTTCTGGGATGGTGATTATTATGTGTCTGGGTGTAGTTTTATTTGGTTATGGCTGTTTGGAGTTCTATATCCTTCACTTATCCAGATGTCAGTTTCTCTTCTGATGTTTGGGAAGTTTTCAGCTATTACTTCTGTAAATATCCTCTTGATATCATTTGGGCTGTCCCCTTCTTTTTTATTTATCCCTATTTATCTTATGTTATTTTTGTTTGCATCATCTTGCAGGTGTTGAATTGTTATTTCCTGATTCTTTGTTATTTTTAATAGATCTTATCTTTCCTGCTCACTGGCTTCAGTCTTGTCTTCTAGGTCTGAAATTCTGTCTTCACTTTCATTGAGGCGTTTTTTACAGCTTTCAATAGAATTTTTGATTTCCTGTATATCTCTTTGAATCTGCTTTATGCATTCTGTTTGTTTCTTATATTGTTCTTTCAGGGATTCTATCTGTTTGCTTTGTTCCTCTAATTTTTTAGCTGTGTTTTCACTAGATGTATTCACTATTTCTTTCACTATGTTTATCAATTCTTCTTTTACCTTGGCAAGTATTTCTGGTTTGAATTTCTCCATAGCTTTCCCTATTTGCATATTTATTTCAGTTGATATCATTTCAGACATTTCAGGTCTATGGCTTGTTTTTTCTTCTATGTACACAGCTTCTAAGCTTTCTTGGAGAGGCCTAGAGCTTTGAGCCTGCCTTTTGGTCTTTCCTTTTGTCATTTTTCTATATTTCCTTGCTTTGAGCGGTGTTCCAATGCTTTCTTTGCATATGTGGCGAATTACCTCTTGCACCCTTAGTTCCTGAAGGGGCAGTGGCTCGCCCACAGGCTCTTGGCTTCCTCACAGGGTCATAACTACACTCTGTGGACTCCTGGCTCCCTAAGTTGTAAGGCGGATGCTGGGCGTGGTCAACCTGGAGCCTGTGGAATCTCAGGCAGGCCAGGCCACTGTACTTTGTCCCAGCCAGGTCTTTAGGAGGTTCCCTGTGGGTGAAGGGTGGGCCTACAGGTCCCAAAAAGTCATGCCAAAATGCTACTTTCTGCAAAGTTCCCGGTCCCAATCAGACCTGGCCGAGATGCCAGTCTCCACAAATTTCACAATTCAAACAGCGCAGGCCACTCTGGGGGTCCGGGAGGTTCCCGGTCCCAAAGAGTCAGGCCGAGATGGTGGTCTCTGGGCAATTTCCCGCTGGTGAAGGGCGGGGCTACAGGCCCCAAAGAGACCCGGCCAAGATGCTGGTCTCTGGGAAGTTCCCTATGGATGATGGGCGGGCCTACCAGTCCCTAACAGTCCGGGCAAGATGCCAGTCTCAGCAAAGTTCCCAATCCAAACAGCTCAGGCCACTCTGGGGGTCCAGGAGGTTCCCGGTCCCAAAAAGTCAGGCTGTGATGATGGTCTCTGTGAGATTTCCTGCGGGTGAAGGGCGGGGCTACGGGCCCAAACAACTCTTCATAGTTTTTAACCTAAAACTATGGTTGCACTTTTTTTGATATACTGAATTAATTAATGTCTGTAGGAGAATGAGATGCCTAGTGTTGACCTTTACTCAAAGTGGAGAAGAACCAGCCCCTTCCCTTGCATGGACTGCAGTTTTGTTCATGTAGCCTGTTCAAAACTTGCACAGCAAACAGATCACTGTTTTGTTTCGGGTTATCAGTAAATTCTACCAGGTCTTGTTGAGCTTCACTTCTTCTTCTGCCCTCAGCCTATGAAGTTGGAAGGTCTTAAGTTACAATGCCAAGAAGTTGTCCATTTAAATGCAAGTGTGTTAGATTTGGTCTCTTCTTTTTGTGTGGTGTCTCTTTGGTTGTTATTGCTACCTTTCCCTCCATCCTCCCACCTTCGAGCAGTTCTCTTGTGAAATGAGTTTATCTATTTGTCCATGCCTCTAACATTCATCCCCCTCCATAATGAATTTATAGCATAATTCATTAATTCATTTATTAATTACTCCTTCTGAGTACATGGCTTTAAATTAAGCCCTTTTAGTTTTGATGCAAAACTGGACCTGGCAGAACTATCTATTATACTTAATAAATATATTAGGATTTTGTACAAATTGATGAATGACTGAGTTTTAAAGTCTGAGGAGAAACTGGGCTAAGGTAAGCTTTAAATTGGACAGAGGGAACATGAGGCAACAAGGAACTAAATGATTTCTAGTATTTTCAGCAGGGTAAGTTCCTGATGCTATCCTGGTGTTCACTGTCACATTGTGGTCATCTCTGACAAAAAGTGCAGATTGGCATTGCACATAATCTAATCAAGCTAGTGATGTCATCTAGAAACAAAATCAGATCTCCCATAGTTATTCCAAATCAATAAAGAGCAAAATTTACAATATTTTGTAGTTGGTAGAATTATGTTCTACCAAAAATAAATTGCTATGAGAATCTTTAAATTAACCATGGGGTTTTCAGTGAAGTGAATGTTCTCAAAAGCCTTGTCTTGATACTGACATACCTCAAGCTTTTTCTGAAGCTTTACCATTTAAAAGAAAATTCTTCCCTTTGAAAGAGGTTTTTCTGGGATGATGCTTTGAACAAAGACTGTTTTTCTGAGTATCTTACATAGCTCTTTCATGCTTCCAGAAGACCTTTGATTTTCTTCTCCTGCCTGTTCATTCTGTGCACTAGAGCACTGGCTATTTCTCCTGTTTATCAAAGTCAAGAAGGTCATAGTTCTTAGCTGCTTGTCATGATGTTTTTCATGTTTAAGTGACCATCTGAGCATTTGAGAAGACATCTCCTACCAGAGCGTTTGTGGGGATATGTGGTAGGTGCATGAGAAGATGTTCCAATGGTCCTGCTTCCTAGGATTGAGGTTCCCAGTGGTCCTGCTTCCTAGGATTGATGTTCCCAGTGGTCCTGCTTCCTAGGATTGATGTTCCCAGTGGTCCTGCTTCCTAGGATTGATGTTTCCATTGGTCCTGCTTCCTAGGATTGATGTTTCCAGTGGTCCTGCTTCTTAGGATTGAGGTTCCCAGTGGTCCTGCTTCCTAGGATTGATGTTCCCAGTGGTCCTGCTTCCTAGGATTGAGGTTCCCAGTGGTCCTGCTTCCTAGGATTGATGTTCCCAGTGGTCCTGCTTCCTAGGATTGATGTTCCCAGTGGTCCTGCTTCCTAGGATTGATGTTTCCAGTGGTCCTGCTTCTTAGGATTGATGCCTTCTGTTCCTGTTGAGTATGGGCTGCAGTCAGTGCCTCGCTTTATGGGATATCATGTCTGAGATTACATTAGCAAAGCAGTACCTCTGTCACAAGCATTCCGCTGTACCCTTCTGCTTGCTTTTGTGCTCTGAGGGATGACCACTGCCATATAGAGAGGACCACATGTCAAGGAATATCAGAGGCCTCCACTGACCAGTGCCCAGAGATCAGCAGCCTCAGGGGACTGCATTTGGCCAGTGACCCCCTGAATGAGTCAAGAGCTGATCCTTTCCCGTGGGCCACATATGTTATGGAATGATTTTTTATACACGATAGATAACTAATACAGATGTCTGGTGAGTGGTGTATTCATTCCTATTTCTTGGATATTGCTGTCATCAGGTGACCAAATTTGAAGAGTCAAAGAGGGTGCTTGGGTGATTATCACATTAGAAAGGAGATCACCAGGAAGGAAACTGGGGAGGAAGAGATACACTAGGAGCAGTCTCTCCCTGTATGCAGTGTATGTGATCTTTGCAGTCTTCTAAACGAGCTGACCTGGAGGCTGGAGCCACCGCACGTGTGGAACAGAACCATCTTGGTTTTCTGACATTGCTCTTGGGGGTCTGGGAGCAGCCACAGGGAACATGTACCCTGAGGTGAGATAGTTGTACACGTGGAGGAAACAGTTGGGGCCCAGAATCCCAAGTGGCACTTTTCAGCGTCCCCCGTTCTCTGTGTATGTACTTTCAATTATTTTTTAAAATCAGAGTGAACTCTTTTAGTTAAGCTTATTTTGGTGGCAAGGTGTTTTAAATGGCTATTGTTTCCACAGGACTCTCACTAGCCTTAAGATTCAGCTGGGAATTGGGAGGTTTCTTTAAGGCATTGTTTTGTTTTGAGGTGAATATTACTCTACCCAGATGAGTCCTCACTACTAGAACTGCAGGCCCAAGTCACTGTACTAGACTCTTACAATCATTTTTCATAAAATCTCAGACTCGTAAAGTGTCTGGGCCTTACTTAATGCATTTTATAATTTTCTCCTCATGACAATGTGTAATGTAAGTTTTCTTTAAAAATAACTTTACAGAGTACTAATTCTGTGCTAGGCATCAGATTTGTTATGCCTCACCATTTGGTTCAGTGGCTTTATCCCCATCTTCCAGGTCAGGAGGCATGGAAAGGCTCTGTGATAATGCAGGCATCTCTATGGGCACTAGGCTTTGTCTCATGGTGAATGAGAAACTTTCTGTTTAATGCAGCAGACGTTCTGAGGACTTCTACAAAGGGGCCGCTGTGAGCAGCACCATGAGTCCACCCTGCTCTTTTGAGTGTACAACACAACTGCAGGTTTTCCCTTGGAGTGTGTAATTGGGTTCACGCTCGTCATCGGACTATAGAGTGGCCGAAGGGCAAGTTGGATTTCAGGGGACCAGATGAGACCATCAGAGACAGAGGGAATCTTGCCAAAAGCAGTGTGAATGTCTTGAAGAAGAAATATCATAGCCACCAGATGAGCCCCTGCAGCTGGTTTTGGCTCATGCTTCACTGGTTCAAGGATGAGTTAGATTAACCAGGAAGGTCTGTGCTGATGGAAGAGCTCATCTCAGAAACAACTGTTCGATTGTTACCCTGCCAGTGTTCTGCTCTACTTTATGGGATGTTAGATGTTTCTGATTTATTTCCTTTAAGTTTGGAGTTCTTACACTCCAAGTGACATTCCAAGTAGTCATGGAAGACTTTTGTTTTTGTCTTACTGAAACTTTTCATTCTATTTTTTTATTTTCTTATAAGATACAACAAAATTCAGTTTATATTGCCTTTGCCTTCACTGTTTTCTCAGAACTGAATTATCCATGTTTATGTCAATGTTTTATTTTGAAATTAGATATGATAATTTAGAGTCAGGAAATTGAGACTAAACTTTAAAAATAATTGTGCATAGGTGAATATCCCCACGTCGATGCACCAGGAATATTCAGGGTCCTTGTCCTGCATGGCTTTTACCTACTTTTCTACTGAATTCCATGGAAAGAGAACAAATCCTTAGTTACAGGCTTAGTTCCCACTCCTCTTCTCACTCTGCCTTGGAACACAAAAGGGATTCCTGAGTTGAACACCCTGTGGGGCCCATCATGAAAGATTCAGCTTGTGCACATAAACCCAGCTGGTCTGCTCTTAGTCTAGAGGGTAGATTTATAACCTGACCTATCAAAAAGTCAAAATCCTGTTTCCCATTCATCCTAATAATACAGAAGGAGTTTCTTGGAGGGATACTGACAGGCCTAATTGTTCACAGCTGGAGTGTGCAGGGTTGATTTCAGCAGTGAGCCATTAACCCTCTCCTTCCCCACTTTCTCTTAGCTTCAAAAACAGCAGTGGACTCCCAAGCGCTATAACAGATATTCAGTGTGGCAGAACAGACCTGTTCATAGTTTGGCAAGATGAGTGAACACTGACTTAGATTTGGTACAGTAATGAGTGATACCAGAGGTCTAGGCTTGAGGCAAGGGTCTGGTGACTAGTGGGACTGTGTTTGGGGGAGTTGGTCAAATAATACACTGGAGTAGTTGAAGAACAAAAATGTGTTTCTGCTGTTCTATGAAATTCTTCTTCCACTTAGTCTGGGAGAGTGATGGGGATGCTTTGTCTGTGTACGGCTCTGGAGAAGACAGGACAGTTTCCATAGCGTAGGGATGATAGCTAGTTCATATGCCATGTCACCTAGGCCACAGGGTGCTCATTCAGACAAATGTTATTCCGGATGTTCCTATGGCAGTGTTTTTGGATGAAATCATGAGCTGCAGGCACTTCAGAGTTGTGAGAGGCACCAGGGAGGGTGGAAGAATCCAGTGGTGAAACTGAGGAAGGCAGGCTCAGGGGAAGGGACGAGAGTTTTCAAGGGAGGTGCCCTGCCAGTGCCCAGGGACATGCAAGTCAATTAGTAGGTAGTGGAACCTGTGTTTCAAAGTCGGTCTGCATGACTGTCTTCTTTATTTCTTTGATTTTTTGTTCATTCATTCATTTGACAGATACATAATGCTATATGCCGGGAACAGTTCTAAGTTCTAAAAATTAATTGGTAAACTAAGCTAGTATATTCTCTCTTTTTTCTTTGTACCAGGAGTAGAGTTCAGGATCTCGTGCTTGCCAGGCAGGCGTTGTGCTGCTGAGCTATATCCCTGTCCCTAGTATAGTCTCTTGTGAGACTTCTAAATCTACTTTTATAATTTATAAAACACATCCTGTTACTGAAGATGTCTATGGTTTCCAGAAACCCTTTAGATTATCTCCTTTGGTTTTTCTTTAAATGAGTGGCATTTCTTCTGTGTCAGTTATAATAACAAATTCTCCATATTTTATTTTAATAGAAATTATAAATAAATAAATAATGTACACTTTAAATAATGATGATTTGTATAAAAGATCTCCTCCATGTATTAGGATTTTTTCTTTTTATTTTATCCCATCCTAATGTAAGGATCTAATGTAACTTGTTAATGCTCTTGGGAAACATCATTGTGTATGTGTGTGTCTTAAACATTAAAATTAAAACCATATGAGAAAGAAGCAAAAACTGTAGGTCTAATTGCTTGCAAATTTTTAGGTTTATTTAAATGTTTCATCTCAATGCACGGTTCAGTACAGCATTTGGAACATGTAAATGGGGATGAAGTCAGATGCTCATCTTTGAAAAAAATGAGGCGAAACTAGAAAAGAAATGTGATACCCATTGCACTTTTATTTTCCCTAGAAAATGTGTATCAGACGAAAATTCAGGATCATGTGTAAGTATTGATGCAGGGTAATGATTGGAAGGAAAAGGGATAATATTGGTGTTAGCGAGGTTGCCTCAAATCTTTGCAGAGCAAGAGATTTCTTTTAGTTCTCTGTAAGTTTCTTAGTGTATCATGAAAAATTAATATGAAAGTGGGCAGCAACTATATTACAACACTGGTAAGGTTCCTGGTTCACAGATGAAGAAATTGGGGTTGACTACTTTTGAATTCTGGTCACAATTAGGTTTCAAAAACTGCTGGTTTCTTCTAGTTGTTCTCATTTCAAACACATTTAACAATATAGTATGTTGTCTCCTCTTCTTATCCTTCAAAGAAGTAGAATTTCATCTTCATACAGTGACTTCAAGCCAGATGTGTGTGTGGGTTGTGCCTTTCCTCAGTGACACACTAATGCACATGTACCAGCTGGAGATGATACTGCTCCTGATATGGAGGCTGGGATAAAACTTTGAGACAAGGAGCAAAATGTCTTTTTATATTGTTTCACAGTTCATTAAAATACTTTATTCCAGTCCAAGATGTATTCAAATACACCTCCTTTGGAAAAACACCACTGGATAGTAATGGGAATCATGGAAAATAACTGGCATCACTCAAGAGGAAAAAATTTGGGAAAATCTGAAAACACGGGAATCTTCAGCTGACACATGCTTCAGTGAAGTACATTTATTTCAGTGATGGAAAAGGTTGCTTCCTGTTTTCGCAGTAGGCCATAGTGAAACCCATCACAAAAGCTGCTTCCATAGTTTTACCTTGGAGACATATGTACCAAGGAACCAGTGTCACAGTCAGAAAAAAGTCCCTGAGGTCATAAAGATGCTTTACTTCTTATTTTCATTCTTTGGTGCTGAGATTGAACCCAGGGCCTCATGTACCCTAAAATTGGCTTCTATCACTGAGCATCATTGCCAGCCTGACTGCTGTCCCTATGATAAATCTTCCTGGTCATTTTAGTAACTTTTCATCTAGGGCTGTCAGATTTGTCTTTTGAGAATATTTCTTTAATTTTATAGTGGAATCTGGTGAGTAGATAGTTGTCATGGTTTATCACTATCACATAACAATGATATTGAATTGTATTATTATAAGCTTTATGGAAGTATAATTTTATATACTGTAAAATTTACTCATTTAAAATGCATGGTACAATTTTTTTAAGTAAACATCATTGCAGTCCAGTTTTAGAACATTCTCACCGTCCCTTGAACTTCCCTTGTGGAGTTCTCACTCCTAGTCCCATGCCCCATCACCCCTCTGCCCTTTGTGTTTGTGGATTTGCCTGTCCTAAGCATTTTACATAAATAACAAAACATGTTTTCTAGACATTCCACATAATAATTCATGTTCTTTTCAATCAATCAGACTTAACTTTGCGTAATATTTTTGAACTTTATTCACGTTGCAGCATACATCATATTTTCCCTCATGTTTATTCCTGAGCAGTATTCATATGTATTTTGTTTATAAATGTTATGTTATTCATTCACTATTAAGTAGACATTTGGATGGTTTTCATTTGGGGGTATTAGGGATTGTCGTGCTGTACACATTCCCATACAGGTTCTTTTATTTTCTGGAAGGATGGATAAACAACGAGAGTAATTCTGGATTATAGCAAGCCTAAATGTTCCTTTTGGTTGAACTTCTTTCCAAACTGACTGTACCAGTGATATATACCACCTGTGAGGTGTGAGGGTTCCAGTTACGGAACAGTCTGGATGGTCTCTCTGGTTAGATCGTGGCACTCCTAGTGGCTGTGAAGTGGTATCTCATTTTTTTCTAAGGACTGATTTTTAGAAATTGGTCCTTTTAATTCATTATAAAACATCAAAATTATTATGATGCAAATATCTACATCTAGGAACATGTTCAGGTCACAGAATTTATAATAATGTATTTATTATGTTTTACATTTTCTTTAAAGGGAAAAAAGACAGAAAAACATAACAGTGAAACCGAGTTTCAAAACAGGTTAGTAAAACAGTTACAGTAGTTGATATATTGTATATTGTTGTCTTCCTAATAGTTATTCAGAGTACAAGATGTAGGCATGATACTTTGTCCAAACAATATTAGTGCAAAACATTCTTTTCAAGGAACAAATAGAAGTTAGCTGGATAATTATCTTAACTATCTTGTATATATATATATTTTTTCTTTTTCTCTTTCTTCCTTTTCCCTTTCTCCTATCATAGTTCATTTTTTCTTTTGAACAGTTTCTTCCCTGTTCACAATATCTGTTGTACATTTTGGGTCTTATTTACTTGTTAAGTTTCTCACATTAGTGAGCCAATACGATGTTTATACTTATGGGTCTGATTTGAGTTTCATACATTTTCCAGTTTATCTTTCTTTATGACTGAGTAGTACTCCATTGTGTATAAAAAACTCCCACAATTTTTTTAATCTTTCCTTGGTTGATCGGCGTTTGGGTTATTTCCAAAATTTAGCTATCACAAACTGTACTACTATAAACAAGGGTGCACATATATCACTGTGGCATGGTGTTTTTAATTCTTCTGGGAAGATACCCAGTAGGGCAATAACTGGTTCAAATGGGACCTCCCATCTTGGATTTTTAAGGAGTCTCTTTACTGGTTTCCACAGTGGTTGCACCGGTCTGCATTCCCACCAGCAGTGGAGAAGGGTTCCTTTATCTCCACAGCCACACCAGCATCTGTTATGGCTTGATTTTTTGATGATAGCCATTCTTTCAGGGGTGAGATGGAATCTCAGTGTTGTTTTAATTTGCGTTTCTCTAATGACCAATGATGTTGGACATTTTTTCATGTATATATTTTCCATTTGTATTTATTCATTTGAGAAGTACATATTCATCTCAGATGTTCATTATTGGTTTGAGTCTTTGAATTTGGGGAGTCTGAATTTTTTCAGTTCTTTATATGTTCTAGATATAAGTCCTTTGTCCATATCTCGTTGATTTCCAGTTTCATTGTGCTAAGGTCAGATGGTATGCATTGAATGGAATGATTTTAATTCCTTTACATTTACTTAAACATGATTTGTTGGCTAATATATGATCTGTTTTGGAGAATGTCACATGTGCAGCTGAGAATAATGTGTATTCTGATGTTTTGGGGTGGAACACTATAGAGGTCGACCAAGACAATTTGTTCACAGGCAATATTTCTTTGTTGATTTTTTTGTCTAGTTGATCTATCCATTTGTGAGAACATGAAATTAAAGTCTGTCACTACAATTGTGTTAGTGCTTATTTGGTTTTTTATGTGTGTTAATATTTGTTTTATGCAGTTGAGTAAACCTGTGTTTGGTGCATAAGTATTTATGATTGTTTTCTCTTCTTCTTGAAATTTTCCTTTAACAAGTATTTAGTGACCATCTCATTTAATCAGTTTTGGCATAAAGTTTGCATTGTCTGCAAGTAAAATAGTTACCCCTGCTTTTTCTAGGTTCCTATGGCATGGAGAATTGTTTTCCATCCTTTGACTTTTAGTCTCTGAATTTGTTTTTGGGTTAAATGTGTTTCTTGAATGCAGCATATTGTAGGAAATTGTTTAATCAATTGCATCAGTCTGTGTCTTTTGATTGGTGAGTTGAGACCATTTACACTGATGGTTATAACTGATAGGTATTGGCTTTTTTTTTTATGTTGTTTCTGTATTGTGTGTTTCCTGTCTTTCTGCTCTGTTTAATTGCTTGCTTTGCCTGGCAGCTTTTTTCTATTGGTGTTCCTGTGTTTGTGATCTTCATTATCTCTTTCTAATATGTCTTTCAGGGTATTCTGTAGAGTTCATTGGATGGTCATAAATTTCTTCAGTTGTTCTTTGTCATGGAAGTGTCTTATTTCTCCATCAATTTTGGAAGATAATTTAGTGGGGTTACATCAATCTGGGTTGAAAGATTGTTTTCCCAAACTTTTCTTGATATGAAGGTTTGTCTTGAGAAATCTGCTGTGATTCTGATGGACTTCATAGGTGATGTTTCTTTTCTCTAGCCACTTTTAATATTTGTTCTTGTGCTGAATTTCTGAATCTTGAATATTTATATGCCTTGGTTTAGATTTATTTCAGTCATGGTTATTTGGAGTTCTGTGTGCTTCATTTATTTTTATGTCAAATTCTTTATCCATGTTTGGGAAGGTTTCTGCCATTATTTCTGTGAAGAGGTTTTTTAATGGTTCTCACACTGTCTCCAGCTTTCTCACTGATTCCAATCAATCTTATATTCTTCTTTGCTTTACTCTGTAGCTGTTGGATTGATTTTTCATGGTCTCTTGTGATTTTTAAGGTATCTTTCTTTTCCTGGTCGCTCATTGAGTTTATCTTCTACATATGATATTTTATCCTTGCCTTCACTTAGTCTGCTGTGTATACTTTCAGTGGCTTTTCTAATCTCCTTCATTTCTGTTTGGACCTGTTTCATTCATAGATTGAATTTCTTGTTTCTGTTTGGCATTCATGGTTTCTATGGTTTTCCTGAGCTCTTCTATTTGTTTATCTGTGTATGCTTCAGTTTCTTTTATTTTGATAGTAACTTCATTTTGCACTTAAGAGATTGTTTTTTCTATAGCCTTTTCCATTTGGTTTTTCACTTCTGCTGCTACCATTTCAGAGTTGCATTTGTTAGTTTCTGATCTCTTCCATCTCTTTGTGTTTTGGGCTTATCCTAGGTGAGCTGAACATTTGGGATTGCATTTTGTTTTTTTGTCTTGCCATTTTCTATTTTGTTTTGTTTTCTGTGTTGATGCTTTTAAATTTCTTATGTTAGATGGCCTTATCACTGGGGCTTTCCTGTTCCTTCTGATGTCTCTTTTCACTGGAGCTGCTGTTCCAGGGCAATGGGGAAACACGGCGTGGGATTTATACTCTTCTTGCAGGCACCGCCATCCCCGGGACCTGCCTGACGATGTTGACCCTGTCCTTTGAAGCTGTTAGGGAACACTTTGGCTATTGTTGCATTTCACTGGTTGTCAAGATTCAAGTGTGTGTGTGTGTGTGTGTGTGTGTGTGTGTGCATGTGTGCACCTGCATATGCCTTTTTCTCCTGTAACCAAGAATGGCATAGAACATACTATAGGAGAAGGAAAAGACTATAAAAGCAATTGAGGAGGAAAGTGAAATAAAGATGATTTTGAGGGAAAGAAATACAAGTATTAGACATATGATTATAGGAAAGGAAGGAAAAAGAAGAATTATTAAAAAGAATAAGTCACATTGTCTAGGAAGCCAGGTCACATTCTTATAAAGCTGTCAGTGGGAATGCAAAAAACATAAGCACATTTAGTGTATTAGTAGCAATGTGAAGAGTGTCTTGGCTGTGGTGATAGTATACTCTGGGATCATCAGTTTACCTCAGCATGTACTCCTTGTGCAGGATCCTTGTGAATTTATTAATTATACTTTTCTCATCCTCACAAAGGGAAGACATCCTCATCTATTCCCAGCTTCTTCCTTTGGTTTCTTATGGTCTACCTTTGCCCCTTCTTGCAGTGATCTTGTACTTCTGGACCCAGCGTTAGGCCACATGTAGCAACCTCATAACACTGACTCTAAATGAGCCCAGACCACGTTCTTCCGTCCTTCCAGCACACTTATATATAGTCCACTCACATTTGCCCTTTATTTTGCCTCTGTGCTTTTCATCTCAGACCCCATATGCCTCTTTAGGTGTGATCTTTTTTTAAAACAACTTTTGAGTGCATGAGTTAAATAATTCCAAGATGTGCTGTGAAACATTGGGTGTATTAACACCGAAGAAATTGAGAATTATTTCTTCTGTTTTGGGTTTAGGTGATGATCAATTCGATTGTAAGAAAAAAAATACAAACCTTAGCATTTTCATCTTTTAATCTCAAAAGGTGGCAACTGGTTTTCTCAAATATGACAAAATATGATGTATATTCACATTCATAGGATTTCTTGTGAAACTCAAAAAAATAGAGACACATTCCTCAGTATTTATTTGTCACAAAATTAATGTGCATATATGAGTTGTGGTTGATCAAGTACTATGGCTCTAATTTTAATAAAGATACCACCAATGATCTTGATATAAGCTTCATCCATTTTATAATTTCTCAATATGGTTTAGAAACTCTGTATTTTGAAATTCTCATCAGTGTGCCAGTTTATGAGCCTAACAAAAGAAATGATCTCATTACTTTATTGTCACACTTCATATATAAGATGCTAAAGCAATATGCCTTAGTAATTGAGATTATAAATGAATTGAGATTCCTATCTCATGTATTGCCTAGTACTTGGTTAGCCCATTTGGAAATGTGAAAGCATGTTTTCCTTCTATCTTACCGCATAAGAAAATTAACATGTGCAAAAACAGGAATACACCGTTTGCAGTACTTCCTATAGAAGGGAGTCCATGACTGTTTCACTGAATTCACTACCAATCTTTTCTTGCTGTGTTTTATAAAAAATTCCCGAAGAGGTTCTGGGATGAATCTATTTTCTTTATAACAGTAGTTTCTTGTGCAAATTATGTTATGGGAAGGATTGGTTTCAAAAGATAGTTTGAGTTTCACTGAGTTACATTCATTCCTTTATCTGAGTGGAATAACAAATAGGATCCACAGGGATGTGTGGATATGGTTGATGGATACAAAAGACCTTGGGTAAATATGCCATGGTCTCCCCATAATGATCACCACTTGTAAGGACACTCAATTGTTATGGTGCAGTAGAGATGTAACGGTTCAGGGAGCCCCTTACTCTGGTGAGGGATGCTGCCTAGCTTTTAGAGAAGTGGCCTCCTCCACAGAGGACAAGAGAGCAAATTACTGGAGCACAGAAAGGGGTGTATTTGCTCATTTGTTTATTGTACCAGTCATGGAAAGTAGTTGTCACTAATTTTAAAACATCCTGACTTGCATCATTATGTTAAGTTCTGAATGTTTAAGGAAGTATTAAAAGTCTTGTTGTTTCAATCTTCTCCTTTGTGTATTTTATGAAAGTTGTAAAAGAAATTTTAAAAAGTAAAATTTAGAGCCCAGAGCTAGTCACGTTGCAGATATTTTATGTGAAAAGGAATATATTTGGCTTGATTTAGGTTCAGCTGCTATGTTAAAACAGTAGATTGGCTGTGTGTGTGTATGTGTGTATGTGGATTATGCAAGACAGTGATTTATTTCTCTGTTTTTTAAATGGAGTGTAGAGATGTACACTGTACAAACTGCATAGTTCTGTGTTCTGTCAGTTTGAAGTTTGGGGCTGAAGGTTTGGTGCTTGATGTGTGGTTAAGACAGTGATCCTGCAGTTGAATTAAGTGAATGCGTTTTTAGTGGTGAAATATGAATGTGTGGGAAAGATATGCTTTTTCCATCCTATGCTGAGTTACTTTTTAAAACAAGTATTGCAGTTTCTTAGATTGCCAGTAAAAACCAGTTTATAATAGGAAATAAAAAATGGTCTTGAAGTTTTCATTTTAAACACGGCGGCATCCACACAGCAAAGGATATGTTACTACATTTTCTATGTAACTGAAAAAATTCTGTGTTCACCATACCTTGTCGTTTGCAGTAACACCGTTAGAAAACGACAGTGATACTCAAGGGTGTGTGTGTGTTTATGTGTCTCTTGTCTCATGCTAAGTATTTTCACCATATTTTTATTTAAGTCTTACTACAACTGATAGATCATATATAGCAAGGCAGCAGCAGAGTAAGTATTTGAATCCAGTGCTATCTAACCCTAGAATCAGATATTTGTTTTGTTTCTTTTTGAGGTGTTAGGGGTCAAACCCAAATAAACCAGGCAAGTGTCTACCACTGATCTACACCCTGACTCTATCACCACAGATCATGTGCATCGTTTTACACAGAGGTCTGAGCAAAAGAGTGAGAAAGAGGATCAACAAAGAAAAGAAACATTTCCCAAAGATCATACTTTTGCCATTTTTTAGTGTTAGAATAGTAACCAGGCACAGATTTGTTCAAAGCAATGCAGTACTAATTTAGAATTAATGAGAAAACTGTCTTTTTGTGTTGAAATTGTCATCTTTGGAGATGGTGTGTATAGTCAAATGAGAGAAACTAAATGTGCTCTGGAATGAAAAAACATTTCTGAGATTATTTACTGTTAGTTTAGCTGACAGCATCAGGAGTTTACAGCTCCATTTGCAGCTCAAGTATTATTTGTAGCCTCCTTTGTCTAGATAATGTCAGTAAAATTATGCTGGAAATCCTGTTTTTCCCAGAGAAGAAAAAAATGGAAAACTAATGGGCATTTGTTTTTAACCTTTCTATCCTACTGTTTTTTTTAAAGTGATAAGAAATGTTATTTTTGGTAAAGTTATAAAATACCCTATTATAAAGACATCTCAACTCTGTATTGATTAGGAGAGTGTATTTGCAAGCAAGTTTTGGTAGTTGAAGTTTATTACTTTTTTAAGTTCTCATGTTAGATTTTCTTTCTGTAAACTTTTAGATTGTCTAAAAGAGAAATTTATATAATTGACAGCACTTTTCAGAAATAGTTTGGCAAGAGAGACCATCACTTAGTGTTTGTTTATATTACAGTTGACTGTGGGTTCCTTATGTGTACACACACACACACACACACACACACACCCTAAAATGTATATTTGGTTGTGATTTAAGTGGAGTTTTGATGAGTGTAATTTATGTTCAGACATTTGAGGGTGATCTCTAAATTACTTCTCTCTGGCTTAGAATAATAATGTTTATCCTAATTTTATACATCTTCTTTTAATGTACAAGATTCTGTGTTAAGTTTCTGGATGCTGTTGGGGATAAAGTGATGCAAAATTTGACTTTGTTTTATAAAAGTGAGACGTTTCTACTATTTCCAGTGACCTCAAGACAATTCAGTCCCAAACCTGATATATTAAAGGAATGAAGCCAGAATTTCTGATAATTCAGTTGCTTACAAGAGCAACCAAACCCTGCTCATACTAAACTACCTTTTAAAATAAGATGACTGCGCTTGCAGACAATGGGGTTTTGCATCTATTCTTGCCCTTGGTATTTCTCAGTAAAAAGATAGCATGGTATGGGGTGAAAGATGTAGACTTAGAATGAGATTAGCTTATTTAGAAAAAAATACTTGCTTATTTTGAAATACTTAAGGTCACATAGGAAAATGTGAATATAGTAAAGCAGGGTCTTTGCACCTTTTGCCCTGTTGCCCTTAGTGGTTAAATTGCGGCACATGTCAAAACCTGGCACATGTCAAAACCTGGAAGCTGTCTTTGGAGTGGCCCCTGTGTGCAGAAAAGGGCTGAGGGACGAGGAAGTGTTTCTGGTTTTGGTGCACATTGCCAACTGCTGTTAAAGGAAATTACAGAGCTCTAAAATTTTCCACTCCTATGAGCCATCCAGTATTTTCTATCTCATGGAACCCATCTAACATGGAATCCTATTCAGGTTTTCTTCTGAGTGTAGTATTTGTAAATAGTGAGACACTGGTGTCATTTACATAAATTCTTTAGAGCATCTCTTCTAGCTTTTAGATGCCAGTCTTACTGGCTGACATCTTTATTAGTGAAAATTTGGTTATGGTTTGGATCTGGGGTGCCCCCAAATGCCTCATGTGCTGGAAGGTGATTGGGTCATGGGGTGTTGTGCTCATCAGTGGTCTCCTCTACTGGTGAGCCCATAGCTGAATGTGCCGTTGGGAAGCAGGGCTCCCTTAGAAGAGGTGGGTCACTGAGGTGTGACCCAGAAGGCATGTCTCTCTCTCAGGCTCCTCCCTTCTCTTTCTTTCCTGGGTGCTAGACATGAGCAGCTTTCCTTTCTGTTGGCTCAGCCATGCCATTCTGCATTAGAGCCAGTTGACTGCAGACTGAAAATGTGAGCCAAAATAAATTGCTCCTCCTTTAAATTGTGGGTCATGAGTCTTACGTTCCAGCGATAATAGCAGTCTTAGTCACGTGCAGCAGAAGTTTATTTCCGGTAGACATCAAGTCTGAAATAAACATTCCTGGTCAGTGGGCAGCTCTACTATACCCTGTGACTCAGAAATCCATTTCCTCTCTGTCTTGTGACTCCGCATCCTTAGGCGGTATCCTCAGGTCACCATGCTTGTCCCCATGAGGAGGAGGGAAGTACGTGAGTGTGATGTTAGGGGAAGACTGGGCCAGGCTGCATGTGCACCCATCACTTCTGCTCACTCGCCTTGGCTGGAACTTCATCTCATGGCTGCTGTTGCCCCTGAGGAAAGAAGAGCAGATGTACGCTCAGGACAGGGTGAAGCAGCGTTGGGAGCGGCACACTGTTCTGCCTTGTGCAGCTGCACTGGTTCGATGTAAGGATGAGAGACAGATCATGGCAGGGTTGAAACACTGGTTACTTAGGAGTGACTTTTGTTCATCTCTGATTCTTGTATTTATAGCCTACTGGTTGTTTAGTAGATGGGATTCAAAGTATTTCAGAGTAGTTTATTATATTTCTAGAATAGCATAGTAGTTTTCTTTAGAAAAATGAGTAAATTAAATCATCTGGTATGAGAATGGCCCACAATTAGGAGTAACTCATATCTTATATTTGAGGTTGTGGTAGATTAACTTGTAACACTCAACTGAACTGAATTGGCATGACACTGGGTATGAGGGCCTACCTGAGGACTGTGCCAACAGCATAAAAGCAGAACTGAAGGGAAGATGGTGTGCTGTTGATTCTCCTGGAGAATCTTGTCACACTGGCTTTCCTAACGTGTACTCAGCTGTTCTCATCCTCAGAGGAGCTTGGGTCCTCGCTGTCACTGAGGATGGCTGAGGTTTTCTTTTGGGGAGCTCTGGTCCTTACCTTGGGCATCACTTCCTCACCCCAGTGCAGATCCCTCTGCCTGCTGGCACAGATCCTTCATCCCACTGACACAGACTTTCTGGCATCCACCACTGGTCTTTGGGCCTTCCCATGGCAGATCTTTGGTACAGACTTGTATGAGTCATTGTCATGGGCTCTAGGCCTTCAGCTGGACTTGTAGAAGGCATTGTCGTGGGCTGTAGGTCTTCTGTTTGGCTTGTGGAGAGCATTGCGGTAGGATCCAGGCCCTCAGCTGGGTCTCTAATGCATGGACAGATCTCCTGTACTCCTCTGCATTTGACTTTTGGAGTGAACATTATAAAATAATCCTATAAATTACATGTCCTGCATTAAATCTATTCCCTTGCAAAATCCTGACTATAACAGAGGTCCTGTGGCTCTCTGAAAATTTAATGCATATGTTATATATGGGAAGAGCTGCAGGATGTCTATTAATGTGTGGTTCATTCGTCCAGTTCTGATAGGGTGAAAACACAAGTTAAAAAAAATCACAGTACATTCAACAGTTGTGAATAGGGTTATTCATTATGCAATTTTGATTTGCATTTTATTTCTAATAACACCAATCCTGAAATCCATTATATTTGCTAACAAAAACTATGTAAAATTGGAGGCCAGTTAGTTTGTGCTGTTTTTATGACAGCACTGAAACCCTGAGGGCTCTGATGGTGAATGCTTTAGGCTGACAGTTGCATGTGTTCCTGTCAGCACTTCCATTTCTGCAGAAGGCTGGACTTGGATCTTGTCTGTACCTCATCTTAAGGGCCTCATGGGAATTGTGTTATTTTTGTCCTCAACTGAATCAAACTCCAGGAGGCAAGATATTTTTCTTCACATGCTGGGATAGCAGTCAGCTCTGCTTAGAGGTAATCATTCCCCAGCTATCTGTGCTGCTGTGGCCTGGCCTCTGGCTTCATTGCAGCAGGCCCATGACGTGGCTTCTGTGAGCATTCATCTTCTTTTGATTCCTCAGTGCTAGCCTGGGAATTGGGGGTGAGTTTTAGTTACCTGCTGAATGGAATTAGCACCAGTTGCCACGTGCTCACGTCAGGAAGAAGGGCTCTGTCTCACCTCTCACCACTTGGCATCATTTTCCATGGGTTTGAAAGTATAGATTAGGTAACACTCCTGGAAGTTGATCCCTGTGATACTGAAATGTGACACATCAACTTGCCTCAAGTATGAACAACCCAGCAGGTTAGTAAAGCCCTGGGTGTGTCTGTGGATATATGATTGACAAGGAGGCCAAAACAAAGGAGGGAAGACATATCTTGGATGTGAGCAGAACTTTGGGCAGCGCACTTGGTCATGTTTTGCTTAGAAGAAGAAATAGCCAGATATGTGACGTTTTACTGATAAATGGGCTGTAGCCAGTGGTCTGGCTGAATATTCAGGGACTTGGAAGGAGATGACTGGAAAATTAGTGACAAAGGTATTTGGGGAAGAGGTGTGTGGTAAGAGCTCTCTATATGGGTGAAAGGTGTAAAAATACTTGTGTTCCATGTAAGTACTCACCAAAGAGTGATATCAGCAGAAGAGGACTTTAATAATTAAATAGACAGGATGACCTGTTCTCTGGATAGTAGTCATCCTCTCTTTAGCCACCTTGTCATTTTCAGTGGGCTCATGAACAGAGTGGCAATGGTGGAGGGATCGATGCTATGCCTGGTCTCAGCAACATGGACTTCACTCACTAAAGTTGACCTGGCTATAGTCACTGCTGAGTACCCAGTATGCCAGCAGCAGAGACCAGTGTTGAGTCCCCAATATTGCAGCATTCCCTGGGGCCATGAACCTGTGACCTAGTGGCAAGTTGATTCTCTCGGACCACCTCCAGCATAGAAAGGGCAGTGTTTATTCTCCACTGGTATAGACAGTTATTCGGGTATGGATTTGCCTGCCTTGCATGTAATGCTTCTGCCAGAACTGCCATCTATGGCCTTGCACAATGCCTCCTCTACCATCATGGTGTTCCGTACAGCATTTCTCTGACCAAGGAATGCATGTCATGGCCAAAGAAGTACAGCAGTGGGCTCCTGCTCATGGAAGTCATTGATCTTAGGATGTTGCTCATCACCCAGAAGCAGCTGGATCGATAAGCAGAATGGTCTTTTGAAGATGCAGTTACAGCACTAACTAGATGGCAGTACCTTGCAGGTCTGGGGCAAGGGTCTTTGGAAGTTTGTATGTGCTTTGAGTCAGTGCAACTAGCTGGTACTGTTTCTTCCATAGCCAAGATTCAGGCTTTCTTTTCCCATGATCTTATGTTCTGCTGGCCTAGATGTCTTGGTTCCAAGGTAAGGAAGGCTTGTACCACGAAGTACCACAGTGGTGCCATTGACTGAAAGCTAAGATGTCCCTTTGGTCATTTTGGGGTCCTCATTGCTCAAACCAAAAAGGGATTTATAGTGTTGGCAGTAGTGATTGAGCCAGATGACTCAAGGGGGACATTAGATGATCAGTCCACAACAGCAGAAAGGAAGAATATATTTTGAGTGCAGGAGATCCTTTAGGACTCCTCTAGTATTACTGTGATATTAAGGTCAAGGGTAAAATACATTCCAATGGCAAATGGCCCAGAACCATCAACAATGAAGGAATTGGTCATCCTGCCAGGTAAAGAACCAAGAACATGGCAGGAATCAGGTTCCTATTGAACAAAGGACATATAAAAATATATTCTAATGGAGTTTTTTTCCTGATAAACACCTGTTCCTTTTGTCAGCCTACCATGATTACTATACTTTCATAGTGTGGATCTTCTTTCTTAGCAAGAGATTACAAACATAAGTGATAACAATGAAGAAACTAGGAAATTGGGGCCTTCACCTTTTAAACAAAGTGAGAATGATTTTTAGATAAACATGTTGCCATCAACATGATTTACGTATAAGGGAAAAAGACATTTAAAAAACTGTGGCCTAGAGGGAAAACCTTCATAAACTTTTAAATAAAGCATTAGCAATATTTATAAATAAAAATGAATATCTAACTTGGCAGAGTATAAACTGACAACTGTATCAAAATTCTAGGTATGAGGTCTGAATGTTTGGCTGTAGTTATTTACTGCTAAGATTATTTATTTAGGTACCATTGTATCCATCCTTTCTAAATATGGTACATTTTAAAATTAAGACTTTTAAATTCTTTGTATGTAATGGTGCAAACTTAATTCAAACTTAGCTTTTGAAATACGAACGCTGCTACAATCTACCCACTAGACTGTATCATTGCACTTCCACCAGTTGCCTGTGGAACAGATTCTGTTCAGTTCTGTGCTGTTTTAGTATTTGCTAAACTCTTGTTCCTTCCTTTCATCTTTTCCTTTTTGCTACTTTAATAAAAGTGATGTTTTAAAAAATAGCTTATCCTAGGTCATTCAAGTTAGATGAGAGGATTTGTTTGGCAGCTGAAAAACATATGAGAAACTTCTAGTTTTCAAATGTTCAGAATTAGATTTAAAGGCCCAATCTGAAAATGGGCATCTGAGATGAATACACACTTCTCAGATGAAGAAATACAAGCAGCAAATAAAAACATGAAAAAATGTTTAACATCACTGGTCATTCGAGAGATGCAAATTAAAACAGCACTTGAGATTCCGCCTCACCCCAGAAAGGATAGTTATTATCAAGAAGTCAAGCAATAACAAGCGCTAGAGAGGCTGCAGGGAAAAAGGAACTCTTCTCCACTGTTGGTAAGAATGCAGACTGGTACAGCCACTGAGGAAATCAGTGTGGAGATTCCTCAAAAACCTAGGATTGGAGGTCCCATTCAACCCAGCTATTCCCCTTCTGGGTATCTTCCCAAAACAATTAAAAACATCATACCATAGTGATATATGTGCACCCATGTTTATATCAAATGTTCAGAATTAACAAGATGAACTGATCAATAGATGTCTCCCACCAGAGAAACACTTGCTTTCCACTAAATATTTATTCACAGAGGACAGAAAATCATGGATCAAGGGGGCATGCAGACACTTGCATGTGTGCCCAGGGTGAGCATAGTAAGAAACTACTGTTTTCGTTATTCTGAGGTCTTTCTCTTTTGGCAGTCTATTCTGCTATACTATGCTAACTTACTAGAAGATGCTGTCCAGGGCTACTGTCTGATACTCCCAGGATCCCAAGATCTATCCAGTTTAGCATAGAAAGGCCCAGTTCTAAGCAGATTGCGCTGGTCGATTACTTTGGGAACAATCCAAGACTTCCAGTTGAGGTACATTTAGAACAAGATAAATGTGTTTTTAAAAACACTAGTCTCAAGTTGGGATCTGATATCAGGAGGGTTTAGGAAACCAGTAAAGGATTTTAGAAAATAGAATGTGATGAACTGAATGCCTGTTGTACAAAGCACCATGCTGTTTTTGCAAGGGAAACACAGTTGAGTTAAGACAGCGCAGTGCGGTTCTTCATTTCAGCATGAGGTTATGGTATACATGGCCCAGTAAGTGGAAGTACAGCCAACATGTGATTGTATGTCAGTGAGCAAATGAAACTGACTGCAGAGGAAATAGAAACAGTATATTAAACAATCCTTGTGAAAGTCATTAGGAAATTAAACTGTCTAGTGAATAGTAGATAATAATAGATCAGGAATCCTGCTGGCCAGTAAAGAATCTTTATGGAAAACCAGAAAGCTGCAGGAGAGAGGCATAAGAAGTACATGATGTTTGAGCCAGGGACACTCTTTACTCTTTGGGGTGAATTGGGAAAATTCTCCCCTTTTTCAAGGAGTGCAGCCAGTGCCCAGAACATAGGTTGTTGGCCAAAGCCCACTCTGCTGTCCTCAGCCTGGTCCTTTGTGCTCACACCCCCTGCTTGGCATACTTGAGGGTCTGCATCTGCATCCAAATCGAGTCAAGGGGTGACAGTGATCTAGGTCACTGGTGTCAAACCTATGGCATGTGTGTTACTGTGTTTTTCCTTTAAGACAAAAGATGTGAATGTCTCAAAAGATGTGAGTCAGTTTTTCCAAACTAAAACTTCAGTGTTGAAGTTTATTTACAGTGCTGGCACTTCCCAGTAAAGAAGTTGGTTTAGGGTTGCAGTTTGGCACTCAGTCTCTTAAATGTTCACCATCGCTGAATTAGGAGAATGTCTACAGCCAAATTATAGCTCTGTAAGTTCTAGAAAAACTTAGATTCTATTTCTCTTCTTTCAGGAAGGAAGGAGGTGACAGACCTTGAAAGAAATTAACTCCTTTTCTGTATTTACCTTAGCATAATTTATTCACTTTTGAATCTGACAGGCCTGCCTTCCTTTTTTCTTCTTTCCTTCTTTCTTTCCTTCCTTCCTTCCATTCATCCTCCCTCCCTTCCTTCCTTCCATCCATCCATCCATCCATCCATCCATCCATCCATCCATCCCTCCATCCATCCTGTGTTCATGAAAGGTAGGTCGTAGGGTCCAGGTATTTTCAGTGAAGTTGTGGTCATCTTTTGGTAACATCTGAGGTAGAAATAATTATAATCAATTGACAGTAGAGGCTCCTGGGACCTGGAGGTTGAAGGGCTTCCTTCGTCTCCAGTTTCTAGCTGGGTGAGCTGGGTTCAGGCCAGGTCTTTGTGATTCCCTGGCCTGTAGCTGTTCTACCACATTGCTGTCCTTGTCCTGATGGGAGAGTCATCTGTGGAGAGCAGAGATGAGAACCGTAGCAATTGCTCTGACAACCAGGCATCAAACACAGAAGTCTGGGAAACTTAGCAACCTACAGTATTACAAAATTATGTCTTAAATGTTTTCTTTGGAAAATATAAGTAAAATATAAATAAATAAAATTAAATATGTAAATATGTATAAATAATATAATGGAGACTGGAATTTGTAGTTCCCTGGGCAATTTTCCTACTTAGGTTTTGTATATTATGTTCTAAAAAATGAAACTCTGAAGTCTAGCAGAAAATTAAAGGAGATTTTTAAAAATTGTGTAATCAAAAGAAGCAGACCTTACTCTTAGAAAATCATGGAATCCTAGTCAGAGCACTGACAGGCAGACATTTTCTATAAACATTAGTCCCCATCAGTGTGAGGAATGATTGTTCGTGGGCTACGTGGATTGTGTGCTAAGTCACCGTGACTCTTAAGTTCTTCTCCAAAATCTTACAGATTTCTTTTCAGGAACTTTCAGTGAGAATTGGAACTTAAATATAAAACCAAACTAACTAGAGTTGAAGCCTCACAATTACTACTTTAAAAAAAAAAGTGTCTTCAATGTGAAAGTTCTGAGTGAGACATTGCATGCACACCCTTTAAACACAGGTCTCTGATATGACGGGGAGTTTGCAGGTGCTCACCCAGATGATGCAGGGCGCCTCTGGGTTCCCCACGCAGCACCTGCGGCTGGGGGTGCACTCTTGCATTAAACGAGGTGCGGGGTGGCCCTGGACTGTGCATAGCAGTAGTCATCTGTTTCTAGGGAGTCTGTGTCCCACCTGTCCCTGTGTGACTCAGTCGTGAAGCCTGGAGAGCAGGTAACCCCTCTGGGGTCACTGTGTGGCTTGCAGACGCTGTCAGGAGCATGTGGTGGGGCAGGCTCTGAAGGGTCCTTGTGGAGAGTGGGTTTTGAGAGCGTGGCATGGGGAAGCTAAAGGGAGACTTCTTTCTTCCTCTCTCTGCCCTAAATGGACCCACAGGGACCTGTAGCATAGCCCCAGTTCAAGCTGTACTTCAAGAGAGTTGGGTGCAGTGGGTTGAGGAAAAGTGCAAGCTGATAATGTAAAACACCCTCTGCACCCAGCGGTGGGCCCTGTCTTGGGTCCTAGGTGCTGACCTGTGGGGTTGAGAACACCAGGGGAGTGTGGCTGAGTTGGGAACATGGGAGAGGCAGTGCTCTCTCTCTCTCTCTCTGTTCTGCTGTAGGCAACTAGAGCCCTAGTGACACGGGACAGGGAGCGTCCAGGGGAGACCACATTGCCCACAGGGGTTGAACAAAAGGACATGAGATCATCAGGCATGCTTCACACTGTGAGGCAGGGTTCCAGCCTACATTTTAACATCCTGTTTATTTTGTAGTTTCTCTTTTTACTAGCCCATGGGGAATCATAGACATATTGTGTCTTGGTCATCTTTACCTTCCTTTCCCTTCTTTCCCCTCTTTCCCATCCTTGGATCCTATTCCCATCTCTACAAAGTCTACCTCCCTGTTTCCATCTTCTGTCTTTTATTTTCTTCTTTAAATTATTTGTGTTTTGTGTTTCTCATATAAGAGAAACCATGCAATATTTAACCTTCTGTGTCTGATTTATTTCACTTAGCATTATGGTCGCAAAGTACATTAGTTTTCTCACAGATCACTCAAATTTATCCTTTATGGTAGAGTAGTTGTCTGGGATGCTTTTCTCTTGTTGCTGGGACAAAATACCTGACACCTGAAATGAAGTAAGTACAGGTTTATTTAGCTCACTATTTGTAGGGATTTCAGATCATAATTGGTTGGCTCCATGGCAGGGTGGCATGGCACCTAGGCAACACTTCAAGGCAGCAGCCAGCAAAAGCAGCCAGAATAAAAGTGTGGAGAATAGACCTCTTCTCCTGCCTTATATTGTAAGCAAACTACTCCCCCTCCCTAGGGCAGGTATGGCACTTACACCTCTGTACCCTCCTCTTGCATGAGCTGAGGATCCTGGCTCCTTGCTGAGTCTCTTAGTTAAATTTCTAAACTTTCCAAGATAACCTAATGTATCAACCATAAAAATCTATGCTTTGTCAACTTGGCAACTAGACACATATCTTTAAATAGGTTTCCGGATACAAGACATGCTTATTCCTATCGTTTCACAATTTGGAACTTTACAACACAGATTTAACAATCCTTAATAACCAGCATTAAGTCTATCAACATTATATTACATTTGAACCATAACATTCTTCCTTTGGCCCCCAGAAGGTTCATGTACATCTCTTTATGCAAAAGGAATTGAATCTATCTGCAAGAGTTGCCAAAGTCCTAACAATTTCAGCATTACCGAGAAGTTCAAGTCCCAAGACTCCTCCAAGATCTAAGGCACACTCTTAGCTGCAATCCCCTGTACAAATGAAAAGTTAGCCAAACACTTCCAACATTTAATTGCACAAGATAAACATTCCCATTCCAGAAGCAACAAAAAGGAGGATGCAAAGGATTGATACCAAAGCAAGTCCAAAATCCAGCAGGACAACCATTAAGTCCTGCAGTTCCATGTCCAGCATCTGAAGCAATCTGTGGCAGGTTGTGAGCTCCAAAGGGCTTGTGTCACTCCACCCCAATGGCACTTCTGGTGATTGTAGTTCCCATAACATCTCTCTTAGCCCACTTTGTTATCTTCTTGCAACTTTCTTTAGATGATTCACATTGTTGGCTTTTCCAAACTTCTGGAGTCTCCACTGCACCTTCAGCTTCACCCTCACAGTTTCATGCACTGCCCTCTCAGGGGCACATTGCCTGGCCTCCCACGCCTTCTGAAATTGGGGTAGAAGCCTTTTAAATCTCAGAACTCTTACATTCATGCACCTAAAATAAACACCATGTGGATGATGCCAAGGTCTTCTGTCAGTTAGAATAATAGCCAGGCTTTCCTCTATCTTGGCTGTAGGGATCGAGTGCCTAGATTGCTGGGCACTCTGAATCCAAATCTGAACAAATTTTCTATGCCACTGCCATTCTGGGACATGGTGCTCTGCAGCTTTCTCCTTTGAGCAAAGTCTTTCACTTTTGCAATTTTGAGGCCGCAAAGGTTCAAGATTTGCTGCTTTTTGTGATGCCATCTTTTCTATTTGTTGTTTCTCAGCAGTCAAGATTGTCTCAGCTCTGTCTTTGTATTCCACAGCTTTATTGGAGCTTCCTTTCTGGCCAAACTCACAATGTTTTAAATCATCCTGTTGGGTTCTTTGCTCTTGATTCTCAACATAGATCTGACTAAAAGCACTCAATGATAGCCATTCCACTGCCTCAACATTCAACTGCCTTGAAGTTTCTTATGCCAGATTAATTAGTCCACTGCCCTTAGTCTTAGTCTCAGGCAAAGTCTCTAGACATGAACAAAAACTTTTTACTAAGCGATAACACCCATCATCTGGAGTCTTAACAATCAAGGCAGTCATTCTTCCCAGCAAAAATCTTCCAATCCTTGTCTTTATCAGCAGGATTTCTATCAGACTTCTGCTCTTATGAGTTCTGTCGAGAATTTCCTGTACAGAACAGCCTAAGGCATTCCAGTGCTACTCTTTCAGGAGACATCTCCAAAGCTATCCAAACTCTTCCCACCAGTTGTTCCCAAAGGCTCTTGAACCACATGTCAGGTATAGTTACAGCAACAGCCCTACTCCTGACACCAACTTCTGTCTTGATTACTTTTCTCTTGTTGCTGAGACAAAAATACCTGATGCCTAAAGTAAAGGAAGGAAAGGATTGTTCAGCTTACAGTTTGTGGAGGTTTCAGTCCATACTCAGCTGGTTAAAAGGCAGGGAGGCATGACCAAGGGGAAACCATTCATGGTAACTGCACATGATGAGAGTGAAAAGAGCAAAAGAGAAAGGCATGCCTTCTTCCCTCCCTTATATTGTATGCCAGCTACTCACCTTTGAGCAGGTGCAGCACTCACACTGCCAATCCCAATACTCAATGAGCCAATCATAAATGCTAGATTCAGCTGTCTTCATGACTGTGTGAGGCTTTGGGGGGACATCCAAACACAAAGCATAGCAGAGATTTACCTCTCACCTTACTGAGGAGATTTTTCTGCTGGTTACCCAGTTAGATTGACAGGACACAGCTTCCACTGAGGGATCTGTGGGTGTTTACCAGTGTTGCCCTGGCCTCCTTAGTTGTCCCCTCAGTTGTCCTTTCAGTTTTCACTTATTCTACACAACCAGAGATTTGTTTCTGGAAAGGAATCCAGCTGCCCATTTTGTCAAGATTCTATTGGCTTCAATGGGGGGAATTTACCAGAAGATGCCTGGGAACCTGTGCCAGCTACTAGAAGAGCATTTAATTAGCTGGCAGCATGACCATAGTTTATTGGAGTTCTATATGGAACAGATAAAAGCCTGAGCTGTCATTATCTAAGATAACTTCATTCTCTTCTGCATTAACAAGCACTTACTTTCTATGGGCTCAGTTTAAAGGTTCTTAGTTGTTGGATAAGAGGGAAATGTTGGGGCAGTTCAGAGTTCTTTTCTTTCTAATCTTACATGCCTCCAAAAAAAGAGAAACTACAAAATGATTGGAAAGATCAGAAATGAGATCAAAGGAAGTCTTTTCTTCTCATGCTTACTATGAGTTATTGAGACAACTTGTTCATGAGTTGTCATTCTAAGCCTAGAAAGATGTAGGAAATGCTTGCTAGAGGGAGAGATACAGCTCCAGAGAGGCAGGAGAGGGCCTAAGTGGGTTGCCAAGGACTGCACATTTCAGGGGAAGTTTTATAGAACACAGTCGCGGTTGCAATGTGGGTTAAGTCTGTGATCAATCAATAAGATTTTAAGTGTAGTCACTTAGGTAATATTGATCCAACATTACTTATGTGTAGCAAGTATATATGGAAAGAACAGCGAACTTTTTAGGAATGGATAAATCTGAGGGTCTTGATCATCCACCAAGGTGACTGATGTCTATCCAGACTTCATTAGGCCAAGTGTTACTACCACTTATCTTAGACCTCATCATTTTGTCTGTACCTTGAGACCTGGCCTCTAACAGATGTACCTGCAGCACGGTTGTGACAAGTTTTCATCTTGTTTTGACTCTCTTATGGGCCCAGTCTTGTCTGGCTGCCTCATATTTCTACCTAACTTAGCTGTCTATAATAAAAGCATGGAAAGAAAGAACTGACTCAAGGTCTACAGTAGGTAAATTGCTTACTGTGGTGGAATTTTGCAGTGGAGAGAGAGCTGAATGTAGTATTGGTAGGTGAGAAATTATAGCCAAGGAGTAAGATGTGGGTGGATCCGTGGGTAGAAAATCACCGTAAGGGAACATTACAGACAGAGGTAGGTGGGGTATAGTTAAACTTTCCTAACAGGATTCTGGTGAAGATAAGCCAGGATGATCAGCCATTATCTGGGAAATGGCAGAAGATAAGGATCCTGATAAGGATCCTGGAAGTCAGATATTAAGGAGGGGTGATTCTTGCTAAACTGACTTAATGGGGTTCTTACTGAAACCAAATTTTATAAGAAAGTACCCAGATGGGCCTAAGAGAAGGTTCATCCCCCTGACTAAAGTTCCATCAAGCAGAGAACCTTGGTATGTGTGGTCGAACACGGACAGCCTCACTGTCCAGCTGTGCTTTGGGTTGAGGAAGAGGAAAGAATGCATGGAAAGCAGCTTATGGCCTGATCCCTGCTGGGTTTAGGAGACTCTGCCTTTGGCCTAGTGTTCATTAAAAAAAGGGTGCATGTCAGTTTGGCTTATTTTTCCCATTTACTATTGCTCAATGAGTAGACATCAAAATCTCTAAGTGTTGTTTTCCATCTGCTGAACTCTGTACCATTTTAGGCTGTCATTACTTTGGGTGTAACATTTTATGAGTAAATTGCTTGGTGCCTTTCATGTAACTTTTTGAGGAAATGAAATTGCTGCAAGAATTTGTAGACCAAAGGATGCTTTATAAAATATAACTTATTCAAATTATTCATTAATAACTTATTCAAACCATCATAGCTAGTGTTCGGTGAAAAAATATATAGGGAAACTCATTTAAGGGTAACACTGAAAAAAATCCAAAACTCTGTGGTTTGTTGTTCTATAGAAAGGGAAACCACTGGTAATTTTTACACTATGCTAAAATAAACCAGTAACTGAGGGAATTTGAGAAAGGAAGCTTCCCATTCTGTAATTCAGAGGGTTTATGATTCTTGTCTTTCCCTAGCACCTTTCCTACCCCCCTGCCATTTACTCCCTGTGCTTTCCGAGTGCCCACCATCTTCTGTTTTGCAAGACCAGGCTTGATCTTGGTTCATTGAGCTGAGTGTGAGTCACCCTACAGATAAAGCTGAAAGAAGGCTTCTCAGCAGTGCTTTACCTTTCTGAGAACACAGACCCTGTTTTGAGATCACAGAACATCAGAGTGAGGCCTTGACCTCAGGAGAACGTACTGACGTGGACCCTCATAAGGCTCTGTGCACAGTATCAGGACTCCTTTATGCCCTTTTTGGGACAGCAGCCACATGCTTGTGCTGTGAGAGTCCCTGACCTTCCTGCTTGCCGAGCTCCCTGTTGAGGTTCAAATTAAAAAAGAAGGGAGGTGACCTTGAGGACAGACCCAGGCCAGTGCTTGTTAGCAGCTTACTGTGCTCTATTTTTGGGGAGTCCTCATTTGCTGTATTCTTTTAACACTTGAATAGTCAAAGTTGAGCCTAGGTCACTTCCAGAGTTTTTCAGGAAGCAGCATAAGGAAAGGGGAAGTAGGAAGGAAGAAACCTTTCTTGAAGCAAGGCTGACTTAGGTACAAATCATTTATTACAAATGGAGGAACTGTGTGCATTTCATAAGCAGTCCTCCAGGTTAGGGTTAGGGTTGTGAGGAGACTGCCCTTAGAAAAGGATTTAGGTCCTTTCAAAACATTCCCTTTGTGGAGAGACCTCATTCACATGCAGGTTTGAAGAGATGCTGGGGGAAAATCTTTTGGAAAAAAATGGGTTTAAAGGAGTAAAAGGAAAAAAATGAAAAAGGGTAGGGAAAATAAAGGTTGTGGTGGGAAATGCATATTGCATTATGTGGTTTGATTAAACTTCTTTCTTCAGTCTACTTCCAAAGTTGAAATCTTCATGGAGGAGAACATGACTGGCTTTCTGTTTTCACTTGGGATTGTTAATAGCTCCTCTTGCTTCCCTTTCATTATGTTTATGGAAACCAGCTGATCCTGTTTTATATGTGCATGTCTGGACTGCCAGTTTGTAGAGTAAGAAGTTGACAATCTTGTAACCCATCTGGTTCTAAGAGCCACACACAGATGAGAAAATTCTTCATTGTACGTGGGTGAGCGCCAGTCTACCACCAGTGCTCCCTAACTTTGAAACTCTCTCAAAACTACTTAACTACATGCAGCTTTAGCACTCTTAGGAATAAAACTGTGTGTGAGATATTTTGTGGGTAGAGGACATTGTGCCCCTCAGGTGACATTAAGTAGATAAGCACCAGCTCTTATTTTCTTTAATATTAAGCCTGTGGCCCGTGTAACTGTATAGTTGTCAGATTGACTAGGTTACTTAGGGAAAATAGTAGTACTTATAGCTAACAGGGCTGGTCCTCTTCTGTCCTCTGTACTTGCCTGCAGAGTGATACTTTACTTTCCTGAAGCTGTTACCGTTCCCTCAAGTGAGAGAGGTTGATGTATAGACAGGTGAAGAAACTCTCCTGGCTCCTGGGTTGCAGGTAGCAGCCCCACGTGTTGGAATTCAGTTCTCTGGGTCCAAGGCTGCACACTCAGCTTGGTGCTGAGCTTGGGAGCCTCAGCATATTCACAGGGAAGGGAGGATATTATGCACTAGACTCTGGCACTTACTTTTTTTTTTTCTTATCCTGTTGTAGGTCACTGACTGCAAGCAGTGATAGGAATTGCCTGCTTACCATGAGACCATTTTTTAAAAGGGCCATTTTGGTCATAAGTTATGTGAGTATATGTGTCCTTGTGCAAAACCTAATAAGTGATCAGAGATGTGATACAGGTTATTTAATGGAATCAACCATAGATTCTAGCAACATGATCTTGAGAGCTAAGAATTTATAGACTGTGAATGTTGCAAAGCATTAGATGGTATATGGGAAAGCATCTCAAGTATCTGTGAAGCTGCAGATTTGCACAGTGTGAACTGCATGCTGTTTAACAAGTCCCTTTCAGGGTGCCAAGACTGAGTAGTCTCTAGCAGTGGTGACACAGTCGGGCTGTATAATTTTCTATTGTTGTATAACAGATGTCCCCAAACTTGGTGGCGTAAATACAACATCCACATGTTTGTCCTCAGTGCTTCAGTTTGGGCAGCGTGCAGCAGACTTGTTCTGCTGACCATCCCGATTTTCGGCTGGAGTTACTCAGCCAAGGTTTTCTCACCTACCTGCCATAAGGAGAGTGTCAGTACATGGTTTCTTTTTGTGGTGTGTTCTCCTCTTGTGCCTTTCCATGGCCACTCTTTCTAGAAGGATAAGACTTCTGTGTAACGGGATGCTGGGTTCTAAAAGAACCAAGAATTGCAGGACCTCTCCAACGCAGGGTGTGTTCCGCCACATTCTCTTGGTCAGTGTGTGTCACTAGATCAAGCCCAATTTGAGGGGAGTTGACTGTTTCTTGACAGTAGGAGTAGAATACACATATAGAGAGGGAAAAGATTGCTGGTGGCTGTCTTACCAAATCTTTTTTTTTCTCTGCAGGTCATTGTCATTTTGTACTTCCGCCTATGGATAATGGGAGGATCTATGCCCCTCTTTTCAGAGCAGGATAATCCAGCTTCATTTTCGCCTTATATTCTTACAAGGTCAGTAGAAATAATTATTTTTAAATTTTACTTGGTATTTGTTAGATAGTTTTAAGTAACATAGGTCCATAGGTCCATATCTAGGTAAAAAGCAAACTACTATTCATTTATTTGGAATTCTTTTCAATCAGTATAGCTATGTTGGCAGCATTACTGCTGCTGTTCTCATTGGTATATGTATGTTTATTCAGCAAGTATTTTATTGGACACTTGTTACCAGTAATGTGACTGTTGAGTGGATTATATGGCAAAGGTTGGAGAACAAAGCACAGAGAAGTAAATCGAGGTTGATTGGCCATCATAACCTTTTGTAAGACTAAAATCAGTGAGAGACTGATGAATAGATGAACCACTGCTTTTGCTAGGACATGAACAATTGCATATTATCCTTTGTCCATAAGAGTTGCAGAGATGTGGAGTCAGGAAGCAATGTTGATCAGGGTCACTGGTCCATCGGGATCTTTCATTCTTTGGCTGTGTCATCGGCTCCCATGTTCTGCTGAGGCTTACAGATGTAGTCGTATTTGACAGTTTGCATCGCTTTTTTCAGAATATGCTGCTGCTATAATGTTTTAAACATTAAGTTATGCTATTCTTATATTTTTGTAGTTATATATACCTTTGAATGTTCCCTGATACCATTGCTATGGCAGTAATCTTCCTTTTTTGTGTTTGAAAGAAATTATCACCTTACACTTTGATCTTAGTCCATCTATGTTTTGGCTTGTTTGTGTCTCTTAGGAATAATAGGTTTTTGTCTTTTGTTTATATGCCAGGTAATAGTCTTTGCTTTACAGCACTCATTTACCTTGTATGTTTTAGTAATTGTCTACTCTTTTCCTTGCCTCATATGCTTTTCTTTGTTTCTAGTTTTTTGTCTGTTCGTTTTTATTCTTGGTGTTTAGGATCGAACTCAGGGCCTCATGTACACAAGGCCAAGCTCTGTCACTGACCTGCACCCTTAGCCCTTCTTTCCATTTAGACTCTATTCCCATTCAGAAAGATGCCTTTCCAAATTGATTGACACATTTGTATAATGTTACCATCTTTTTTTTTCACTTTCAACATGTATTACTGCTATATTGAATATTCATCCAGAAATCCCTTGGTATCTAATCTCTCGTGCTGACTTATCTCTTAGGCAGTTTAAAATCTTTACATATATTGTTAATATCGTACATTTTTCAAAGTGTCATTCAGTTGTTCTTTAAGCTTCACATCTCCAGTTCAGCTTGTTGTTGTGATGCAGTCCTCTTGTGCTTTTAAGACAACACTTACTGACTTTCAAAATCTCCAGGGCTGGTTGTCTGGATATTTTTAGCTGTGATAGCTCATTGATAAATTGGTTTAGGTTGTGTAGCTCCTTAAATAACTATTTTCTGCCTTTAAGTGAAAATGAGCTTTGCCAAATCCTGTTCTTGCGTGATGGCTCCATTTCTTTTGGCTTTGGGTTGGTTTCCTTCCAAGCTTTCTTGTCTACTGAATTAGAGCATTTCTTTCTTACCTTTGCTATTAGATGGAGCCTGCTCCCTGGGCTTAGCAGTGTCTGACGACCAACATGCACAAGTGAAAGAGACAGAGTAGGACAGGAGCACACTATCACAGCTAGTGTCACCACTAACCTGGTGCCTGCCCCAGGATCCAGAGGGCCTTTGGGCTCTGATGGAGTTTCATCTCAGCTGTTTGGGGGATAAAATTGCACTTTTCTCCTGGTGGTGCAAGAAAAATCTTTGGTGAACCCCTAGCAAAATTTGGGTCTCAGGCCAGACATTTGCCAGGTTCTATCTTTTACTGCTAGGGCACACATGCTTTTTCAGTGGAGTCTGATACACGAGTCAACCAGGCCTTTGTATCTCCAAGCGCCTGTAGTCAAGTGACTGTGCTTGAGAAATTCAGTAAATGAAAGCAATAGAATACAGTATCCTAGTAACATTTTATTTTCTGCTTCTTTTAAGATACCTTTCTGTTCCTGAGTTTAGAGGGAATTTCAGTTGACAGTTGTTGCCAGTGGCTTTTCACAATTTTTTACAATAGCTCCCTTAGAATAAACTTCTGCAGGTCTCTAGGATTGTCTTGCTTCATGGCTGAGGGCGGTGACGACTCCACCAGTACACCTCACTGCCTCTGGTATATGGATGGTCGGATTACCTTGGTCCGTTTCCTGGTTCTGCTGAACTTTTGGTTTTCTGTCACTTGACTGTGATGTGGCCAGCCTGGGAACCAGTCTGTGCTGGTTCTAACTTGTCACTTGACTCTGTTGGTCTCCCTCATTGAAACCTTTGTTTTGTGCTCACCCTTCTGGGGCCAAAACAAAATTCTAGAGTGTGAGGGCTCCAGAGCAGGCATTTCTTGGCTTTCTTCCTAACTTGTAGGTGTCCACCTTCTTACCACATCCTCACAGCTGAGTGAGGAAAGAAGGTTTCATGTCACTTCTTGTGAACACGCCATTCCCTTTGGATCAGGGACCCACCCTGCGCCCTTCTGTAACCTCATCATCTCCCACAGGCCATCTCCAGACAGTCATGAGGAATGTTTGGTCAGCACAGTCAGCCCATGACCGCTTCTCTCACTGGCTTATAAACTTCTCCCAGCTTGATTAACTTTTTGTTTGTTTCTGATGACTTTGTATGCCTCTAGTTCTTAGAGTCCCTCTCTTTGGTTTGTGATTTCCCTGTGTTTAGCTCTGAGGGAATTCCCTGGTGCTTTCTACTAAACTAAGCAGAGATGAAAGTCACCATGGTATGCTTAAAAGAAAACTTTGTTAAGAACAGTTATCTAAGATATGAGAATAAAAAACAAGCCTATGCAACTTGCATTGTAATATAGAACTTTATTATTTTATACTTATTATTGCTGTTTATTACAGTTTACAACAGTGTCATTTTAGAGTTTAATGTATAGAAACCTGATATTTGGGATAATTTCTTTTCTCTCTAGTACAAAAATAAAACTTGATATGTTACACTTTTATTGCCTTGTGGGGCATTGAACAGTTTGTATCCGATTTGTTAGTCTTATTCCTATTTTTCACTTACTGTGAAAATTTCAGTTTGAAAAATTTATATATTTTGCATGTGTATTTACCTTACATGTGTATTATTTAATTTTTAAAACTAGGTTTTGAATAGTATGCAATTCATTTATTACACTGTATATTTCAGTTATTTTTGTGTACTCACAGAATTGTGCAAACATTACCACAACCAATGTAAACTATTATTATGTCCCCCGCCCCTAAAACCCATACTCACTAGCAGTAACTTCCTGCTTCATCCTCGTCTCCCAATTCTAGGCAGCCTGGGTCTAAAATCTATCTTGGTAGCTGTCCTGCTCTGGACATGTCATAGGAATAATCATCTCAGACAGTGATCACTCAGAAAGTGATCTCTGGCTCACTTTCTGAGCATTGTGTTTTCAGGGCCCATTTGTACAGTGGTGTGTATCAGCATTTCATTCTTCTCATTCCCCATTAGCATACTGAGGTATAGATATACTACATTTCCCCCCTAAAAATGGGTATTGGAGTTGTTTCTCCTTTTTGGCTACTGTGAGTACTGCTTTCGTATCTTTCTGTGGGGGCATATTTTCATTTCTCTTTAGTGTAGGCATACATGTGGAATGGCTGGGTCAGAAGCGTGATTCTGTGTTCAGCTCTCAGAAGATCCACTGGACTGTTTTCCAAGGCAACACTATTATGGTACTTCCTGCCAGCGGTGTATGAAGGCTCTAGTTTCTCCACATCTTTTCACTTTTTTTTTTTTTCACTATTGGGAATTGAAATCAGAGTGTTCACACTGAGCTACATCCTTAGCTCTTTTTATCTTTTGTTTTTGAGACAGTGTCTTGCCAAGTCTCTAATTGCCCAGGGCTCAAACTTCGAATCCTTTTGCCTTAGCCTCCTAGAGAACTGGGATTACAGGCATGATTCACGTTGCTAGCTCTAAACTTATCCTTTTGACAGTCATTTTTGTGTTATAGCTAATCAGTACGAAATGATGTCTCTTTGTGGCTTTGTTGTATTACCCTAGTGGCTAATGATGTGGAGCATCCTTTCATTGTGTGTGTTGACCATTTTGGTGTGTTCCTTGGGACAATCTCCAGTCATGTTCTTTGTGTATATTCTTTTTGGGTTGCCTTTCATTATTAAGTTGTAATATTATTGAGACTTTGAATCTTACATATCCTAGATACAAATCCATTGTTAGAGTTACAATTTACAGTTTTTCCCTCCCTACATGTTGTTTCACTTTCTCGATGTCTTCTGAAGCACAAAATTTTTTAATTTTGATGAAGTCCCGTTAATCAATGTATTTTTCTGTTATATCTAAGATGACTGCTTAGTTCTCTTTTGAGCTGTCTTTGTCAAGTGTCTGCTTCACTTACTATGAAGTTATATAAACCCTTCATTTTTATTGTTTGTATGAGGATCATGTTAATGTTTAGCAGCACTGGACATTGAACTTAGAGCCTTGTACATGTAAGGCAAGTGTTCCCCCAGCCACATCCTCAGCTCTTCTCCAAATGTCTCACTAAATTGCCCACGCTGCCTTTCTTGAGCTGCTATGAGATGCTCCTGCTTGTCTCCAGAGCAGCTGAGATTGTGAGTGTATGCCATCTTGCCTGGTTTGTTTTAATATTTTTAACATTATATTTTGGTATAGTTTATGTTAATGGCATTTTGGAAGCCATCTAGAATTTCACTTCTTACACTTGACCATTGGTTATGTCAACCCGCAAGGCAAATCATTAAAGAATCATTAATCTTTTACTTTTCCATTTTAACCTAAATACTTAGATTGTATTAGCTTTCAGTTGATTCTTCATGATGGATCAATAACTTTTCCATGTATCATGAAATGAGATTGTGTGGATCAATTGAGTGACATGAACCTGAACTGTAAATACTGCTACTTTCCATTTAAAAAGAGCAAATGTAAAAGCAAAGAAAAAAGAGGACATTATAATTTGATTGTACAACTTTCTCTGCCTCTTTACAAGCAAGTTTCCCTAGGCTCATTGTCCAGTGACAGGGCAAATACCATGGCATTCTTCTTTTATTTATTTATTTATTGGTACTGGGGATCAAACTCACTACCTTTCTGCTTGCCAGGCAGGCGCTTATGCTGCTGAGCTAAATCCCCAGCCCCTACTGTGGCATTCTTGACTGATGACTTTTTCATTTCATTCCTCACACCCAAGCAGTCCTGTGATGTTGGATTTCTTGTTGCTAGACCTTGTTTGCTTGCAGCCATCCATCCACTCTGTCGCCATCTCCAGGAAGGCCCCTGTGGTCCCTCTCCTGGTTACTGGAATGGCTTTCTAACTCGTGTCTCTCCCCATCATTTGCCCTCTTTAGCTCTGCCTACCACACAGTTCCATGGTGGTATTTCTAATGCGTTTAATATTTAGAAGGGAAGTGGCTCCGTGTTCCCAAGGATCTGGCTGCTGCTGGTCCCTTTGCATCCATTTCCTGACCCATCACTGCCCTTCCTTCTAACCTTACCCCTTAGCCAGAGTCACTGCTTCAGGTCCTTTGTACCTTTGAGTCTGGTTTCTGCAGGTTTCCAGTTATACAACACCATTTCCTTCGTGCTTTGGCTGCTGTAGCCTCTGTAAGAGCTTGCTGGCTTCTTATTCATTCTTGAGGATATTTTTTTTCTAATAAACTTTATTGGTATGGACTATTTGCCAATTTTTTTCCATGCAGATATGCATTTCTCAAGGACAAAGACCATATCTAAATAACTTTGTATCACTGGCCAATTATACAGATTATGCTGTCCACATTGCAAGAGAGAGCTCTAGTTACTGTTATTGTATGGTGGGTAAATGAATTATGTACTCCTGATTTATCTTTTGCTTCTGTGACTATGAAAACTGTATTAACTTTTCTGTTTTTGAAGCCATTTTACACTACCCTGTTTGCATCTATTGTTGTTTTGCTTTAAGACATTCTTCAACTGAACATGCCTGTGTATCCTCCAGTAGGCAGAAACTCATTCCATTATAAGCCATGTTCTTTTGTAACAGTTAGTATAGTGTCAACTTGATTGAATTTGAGATTCACCTGGGGACTGATGGGGCCACTTCTAGGTGTGTCTGACTGGGTCATGCAGGTGTAGCTGTGGGGTCTGTGTCTGGTCCTTCACCCTTTCCTCTCTGGCACTGTTCCCCTGCTGTGCTTCCTGGCTGCATGAACTAAGCAGCTCTGTTTTACCACACCCTTTGCTGTGATGTTCCTGCCCTAGAGCCAGTTTACCATATACTGATTCCCCTTAAAATATAAGCCACATTCAACTTCTCCTTTAAATCTTGTGTGCCAGGTAGTGTGTCTCAGCAGTGAGAAAGCTGATACATGTTCCATTAGAATGACCTAGGGAATGCGTGTGGTTGTGGAACCTAATATCATTTTAGGTCTTTCTCTTCGAGAGTTAAAGAAAATGGTTCAAGTCCTTTCCTATATATGGAGTGAACAGGTGTCCAGGATTTCTATACTTCCATGGCACTTTATATCCTCTGGGCATCTCTCACTTCATTTTCTCTTTCCTGCTGATCTTACCATCTCACCCATTTTATGCTGTCAACAGGCATTGTAATTTCCCCTTCTGTGCCAACCAAGAGACATGACACCAGATCTTTCACATTAACAATCCCTAAAATATCACTCACATGTGTCTGAGACACTTTACTAAAGTCTTAGGAAAAGGCTTGGAGCTATGTTGTAGACCCATGCCACAAATAGTTTACATTATTTATTATAAACAAAGTCCTTTAGCAACTGTTTCTATAAGAATTTTTCACTGTGTATTTTTTTAGCAAATTTCTTGCCTCAGTTACTTGCTTAGCCTGTGTTTTAGCTTTTAGTCATGGGACTAAATACCTGACATATTCAACTTAAAGGACAAAAGATTTATTTGGCTTGTAGTTTCAAAAGTTCAGTCCATGGGCGACTGATTCCACAGCACAAACATCACAGCAGAAAGACATGATAGATAAAAGCCATTTACCTCATGGCAGCTGGAAGCAAAAAGAGCCAGAAAGCCAGAATGGCATTCCCCTAGTGACCTTTCTCCTTCAACTGAGCCCCACCTCCAAAGAGCACTTTCAGCTGTGAACTCATCAAGGGATGAATCCACTGATGAGCCTTGTGTCCCTTGATCCAATCACCTTCTCAGAGTCCCACTTCTGAACACATGAGACTTTAGGGGGACATTTTAGATCTCAACCATAATGTTCCATCCTAAGGTTCATGCAAAATGTGTTTCTTCTGAGATTCATGTTTCCTAAAACAGTAGCTCCAGGTAAACACTTCGGTTCTAAATAGGAGGAATAGGGGAATAGATAGGAATCATGGCAGAGCAAGACTGTTTCCCAGCAAGGTACACACTAAGTCATATAGCTTCCTGTCTGGTGTCTAGGTCATATGTTGGCATCATGTGAACTCCAGAGGGCTTGGGCAGCCCTACTCTTGGGCCCTTGTTGGTTCTAACCCATATAATCTCTGTTCTGACTGGCTCTGCTTGCTGCCTACAGCTTTTCTTTTTGGCAAATGTTCCATGTTCATGGCATCTCTAAATTAATGGTATCTCCACTGCAACTTCAGCTTCACACCTGCCATTCTCCCAGGCACTCCTGGCAGTGACTCAGACCCTGGCCTGCCAGGCCTTCTGTTGAACCCCAGGTGGAAGCACCTCTAACTCTTGAATTCTGTATGTCTGCATAATCAGTGCCGTGTGGACAACACCAAGGTCTGCTGCCAGCTCAGGCAGTCTCCAGACTCCAATAGACCATGGCTGCAGTGGCTTCTGAGTGTCTGGATGACTGGGTATAGTCAAAAGTATCCTGGGCAGCTTAATTCCTTAGGAGGCCCTTCTGAACCAGTGCAACAAAGAGTTATCTTCTCATAGGATAAGTTTATACCTTTTCATTCTTCACCTTGTAATTGGTGGGGTCTTGTGATGGTATTAAGGAATCTTCTTATTTTGTTTCAAATTACTTTTTAAAATAACATTTCTTCAGCAACAAGCCACACATTATTTGGCCTAAACTTTGTATGTACTTCCTTTCTGAACAAAATGAAGAGTTTTTCTTTTTTTAAAAATTTTTTTTTATTATTTTGAAGGTAGCAAAATACAACAGAATAAGACAGAACAAAGCCAACCAAGATAGTGCAGTGAAATTGGTACAGAACCCCACAGCAGGTTACTGGGATAACAGTAATAGGTACCATAGTATATCTCATTATCTTTACAACAGTTGTTCTTTCAATCAGGTATAGAAAAATCAAAGGAGATACAGAACATCATAGAACTTATCAAAACAAAATATCAAATAGAGCAATACCATTGATCAGAACAAAGCAAATCAGTGATATAAATATTTGCCTACAAAGAGATGGTAGTAGGAAATCCCACCCCCCTGTTTGCTACATTGCATATGGTCAACCTCCCAAGAGAGATGTTCAGCTCTCTGGCTTCAACTTGCTAACGGGGAGTGGGGTGGGGTGGGATGTTTGATTCTCAGCCTGCAGGCAGGCAGGCTCACAGCCCCTCACTAGGGAGGTGAGCTGGTTTCTTGGTTTCCCAGCACCCTAAATTCCAGCATGGTGTGGATCTCAGGAGGCGCAGGTGGCTCTCTTTCTGGGCTGCTGCAGCTTGCCAGGCTCACAGCCACTCACCAGGGAGGTGAGCCGGTTTCTTCAAATGAAGAGTTTTTCATATCTTTGTGCTCTGCTTTTGTTCCCAATTCTCACTATAAATCTGACTAAACGCAACCAGCAGTATCCTTGTCACTTCATGAATGTTATGCTGCCTTAAAATTTCCTCTACCAGGTTAATTCGTCTACCACCTTTAAATTCAACCTCCACTAAAGTCTGAGGACAGAAATAAAATATAGATAGGTTCTTCGGCAGAAGGTAACATAAATGGCCTCTACTCCAGTGCTCAATAGAGTTTTCATCTGAAACCTTCTGAGCCTGACCTTTGATGTTCTGATTCCTATTGGTTCTGGGTTTCTAAGCTCCAACCAGGACCATCCATCGGGCCCTGCTTTATAGCATTCTATGGCTTCTCCAGCCTATGTGTCCCAACCTTTGTAAACTTTTTCAGCAAACCACTTCTAAATGCTTCTAAACTGCACAGTCAGAGAAAGGCACAACAACAACCTAACTTTTTAGTACCAATTTTCTGTATTAGTTAGCTTTTTGTTGTTGGAACCAAATACTTGACATGTGCAACTTTAAAAAGGAGAAGAGAAGTTTATTTAAGTTCATAGTCCATGTATTTCTGGCTCAAAGGCATAAACATTTTGGAAGAGGGGCATGGCAAAGGAAAGTTGAACAACTCATGGAAGCAGAGAGTGTCCAAGAATGGCCTACAAAGGCATGTCTTTAGTGAACCACCTCCTCTAGCTAGGCCCACCTCCTAATAGCACATTAGTTTTGAACTTATCAGTGAATGTAGCACCCTAGTCATCTGAAAGTCCCACCTCTGAACACATGAGACTCTTAGGGGACATTTTAGATTCATACCATACCACTCTCTTTCTTCTTCTGTTATTCCCTCTCCATTCCTTCTCCTAACAAATTTCAAGTACAGCTCCAGACCAGAGGCCTATTCCAGACCAAATTATCTCTAAAACCATTCACGTCAGCCTTACCATGGTGAGCTAGAGTGTGCTGAGGTAATAACAAACTATGAATTCAATGGAAATGGCTTAACAAAGGTTTAATTTTGCTCATGAGAATATGGCTGTGGGTCCTACTGTCTTCCAGATTACCATCCTGCCATCTGAAACAACTAAGACAGTTTAGCAGAGGAGCACAAAGTTCAAGGGCCCATACTTCTTGTATTGAGACTTTGCATTACCTATCATGAAAGCGGGGGAAATTATATCAAGTACTTCCTGTTTTGTTCCTATTCCCTGGTTTCAGCATCTATCAGCTTCAGCCCTTCAACACCCCCACTCACTGTCAGCTTTTCTCATTTTCCCTGACCCAGTACTGAATGTTTTTGAAAGCAGTCCTCGGTATAAGATCAATTTACTCATCATTATTTTGTCTTTTAAAAAATATAACCACACTATCTCTGTGATATCTAAAAATTGCCCTAATTCCAAGATGTCAAGTATTGATTCCATAGTACCATTTGCTTCAAGAGACCCACATCGTTTCCTCACAGACCCACAGGCCAGAAACTATCTGTCCCCCAGGCTGTAAGCAGGCTGGGAATTGCAGTCTCCTGCATGCCCTGGAGAAGATTCAGTAGACACAAAGCATTCTACCTTTGTGTCTGACATGGCCTGTGGTGATGTTTGCTTTTAATACAAAACAAAACAAAACAAAACAACAACAACAAAACCAACTAAAATGATGCTTTGCTTATTGAGAGAAATCCATGGTTAGTCTTTTCAAAACTGTTTTTCTCCCTGTAAAAGTAGTGACAGTGAAGATCCTCTAACCTGTTTCTTGAACCCCCACAACGGAGCCCATCAGCTTTCAGAGTCCTCACAGACCCCAATCCATCCTGTTTAAACACCAGTTACTGAGCCAGGTCCTGCCTGTTCCTGAGGGCTTAGATGGGCACCCCCTCTTTCAGCAAGCTTTCTGTGACATAATGTCATTTCCCTCTCCTGCCTCTGCACTTAATCATTTATGCCTTCATGTAAGTTTCTTCAAAGATTGTTTTTTGCTTATCATCTCACCAATCACTGGTCACTGAATGAATGAATGGATGAATGTGTTAACTGGGGAAGCTGGAGGCTGCTCTGTGTGAGAATCCCCAAGAGCAAGTATAGGGTCAGTGCCTGGGCTGACCTGATCAAGGCTACTGGTTCATGAAAGTAGAAATCAAAAATTAATTGTGAAAACATGCTGCATGCAGGCTAAAGTCTTAACTCATACTGCTTAGAGCCTTGTGGATAAGCACCGTCCTTGGGGCCTTTAAAATTATCTCATGGGTTAGCTAGACTTTGGGCTCAGAGCCCAGTATGAAAGAACTGATAACACTATAGGATGAAAGAATGGCAATCCTGGTTAGTCTTAGCACCCTTGGGAAGGCTGGAGGTTTGTTGGGCTGCCTTTCTGAGAGGTTTGTAATGTACCTGATACTCTCCTCCAAGCCCCAGAGTTTCACTGTCATTATTAATTATTAATGTCCAGTTTTTGGTTTTCAGAAATAGCTGCAGGGCCGTGTGGACTTGTAACTTCATATAGAAGTAAAAGGTTTCCTTGAGAATGACAGAATTTAGACTGTGGACTGTCTGATTAAGTTACATAATTACATGTGTAACAAAATAAAAATACAGTGCTGTGTGGTTCTGGCACTAATTTCCAATCCCTGCTCTCAGAAGGGTGGTGGAGCCCTTAGCTGGAGTGTGTCAGGGAGCTGTCCATGCCTGGCCCAGGCCTGTTGTCACCGTGGCTGTCTGCCTCACGTGTCCTTCACCATTCTGAGCCTTCACAGCCTGACTGACTGTTGCTGTACCTGCATTTAATTAGTCACAGATTCCTTTGTTACCTTCTTTGCAGTTGCCCCAAGTCATTTTGTTAAATTGCTTTTTTTTTTTTTAACAATTAAGACAATTCTGCCCTCATAGTTTTGAATTCCCTCAACCCTCCTGATCCTAATCCCAGATGGAATTTCTGTAGGAATAAGAGCCAGCGCAGACATTTTCACCAAAGATAAAGTGAAGAGGGAAGGCAGATGTCATGCGAAGACCAACAAAATCTGAACTGAGCATAGCAACAACAAAACAGGATGGCAGGTGGGGACTCTTGCTAGTGAAAAGGGACTACAGCCAAGGGTAGAGGGTGGGCTTGGAGTGGAAATTGCAAGCCAAATGAGTAGTATCAAGGCAAGTGAAGTGACTGAGAGAAGACTGAAGGGACACATGCTTTCAGTGTGTTTCTGTTGTGCTGCACTGGCTTAGTGCCGCACGGGCTCTCAGTGGACCCCAGGAGGAAAGAGGGCGGCGGCACCCTGCAGCAGCTGCCTCTGGTTCCGGTGGTGTCTCCCTGTCTGTGACTCATTTGTCCTCATCTGCTTGTGAGTTGTGGGAGAATCCTTACTGCACTTTTGGTGTGACATGCTTTGATTCCCATCTGAAAACTATTTCCCTCAAATCCCAAGACGAGGGTGCTTAGCTTCTTAGAAATGACTCCCCCAATTTTTCCCTGACAGGAGCCTTGCAGGATTTTATTATTATTATTATTATTATTATTATTTTATTATTATTATAATAATTCACACATGCCTCAAAAGCCACTGCACCTTCAAGTACAATTCCAGGACCTGACGCCCAGAGGTTCTGCCTTTGTGGGCTCAGTGGACATGCATTTGTGAAGAGATGCAGTGGATTTACTTTTCCTGTCAGAATCGCGTCCTTTATCCTAGGACTTACTCTTCTGTTTCTCGTAAGTGTCTTTAGAGATGCGATTCTTCAACAATCCCTCTTGAATATCGTAAATGACAGCTAAAATCAGAAACCTTGGTGAAGTGCGCTTCTCCATAGGTTTGGAGCCTGCAGTAGGAAGAACATGTTTCCTCTATGCAAGCAACTCTGTGCTGCCTGTTTTGTGAATTTTGTTTTACCAGATTTGCAGGAGCTGGGGGATAAAGGAGTATACATTTGATGGAAGTATTGCCTCCATAATATTGAAAATCATTGTCTTCCATGTCCCTAAAGTGGATGAAATAGGATTTTCAATGAAAAAACATAGACTCCTCCCTTCAGTATCATGTTTTTTTCATGAGCTATCATTCTGGATAAGCAACTAGAATAGATTTACTTAAATAGGTAGGTCAGTTTCTCCTGTTCAGAAATAAAGGCAGAGGCTTCTGTTGTATTGTAGAAAAGATCAAGGCAAGGCATAATAAGATTACAGTAGACCTCAGCTTCTTCCTTCTAAATACATGTCATTCTCAGTTTTCCCATTTCTAGTCAATGGCTTCAAATAGGTTCAATACCTTAATCTTGACCATCACAACCATTTCTTCCTAATAGTTACTGTTCTGGAAGACTTTAACATGGAATGTCATCATAAACTCAGAACAAGGTTTTATTGAATTTGTTTGCTTTTTAGAGAAAATAATACCTTGTAGGGGAAAGGGAGATTAAAATTGATCAAGGAATGATATGGACATGTACCAGTCTCCCAGGATGAATGTAATTATTAGGTGTCATACACATGTACTGATACAAAAATAACATCATACCTTGTGTGTTTAAAGAATGTGCAAAGTGAACTATGCAGTTTCTGCTTCAGCAGCCAACAAGGGTCTTAAAACTTGGTTTTAAAAAAATGAAACTGAAGATATTCTATTCTCTTAAAGCAACAGCTACCAAACCAGAAGTAGTAACAGAATCACCAAAGGGAGCATGTTTAAAATAAAGATTTCCTGTCTCATCTCAAGGGTGCTGACTGAGTAGGTCACAAAACTTGGGTGGTAGGAGACTGAATTTGTATGCCACCAGCCAGCTGTGTGTATGAGGGACTCCCTCCCTCTCTGCTCCCTCCTTTCTTTAGTGCCGCTGGGGATTGAAGTCAAGGCTTTGCACACAGTAGACGTGTGCTCCACTATGGTGCCACATCTCCAGCCACTTGAAATCACTCTTTTTGAGACCCATGGCTATAAAACCAGGTGGTCTGCAGTGAGATGATCCCTTGGGGGTCAAGGGCTGCTCTCATTATGTCTTTCGTTTTATTTTATAGCAAAGTAGCTTCTTGAGAATGAAAGAATTGTCAAGGTCATTGAATGTAGTTTTCTAAACTCAAATAACATTGCATGGTGGTAATGCATCTCACTTTTCTTAGATACAGGGAATAAAGGGAGGAATTGGAACTACAAGGAGGAGGGAGAGGGTCAGAAGATGGAGCTTGTGGAGACAGCATGTTTCATCTCAGGACTGAGGGCCAGTCATTGGAAAATGCTGATTGAGGCTGTTTACTGAAATTTTTCAAACGATTGTTTGCTGAAATTGTGTTTACTGAAATTTCTTCAAACGATTGTTTAATTTGTTCCATCTACATATTTCATTTTATTGCAATCTGGAATCCCTGAGAAACTGACAAAAGTTGAAGGAGTGGTCCTTTTACTTTCCACTAGCAATGCAACATAAAAGCAAAAATGACTGCAATGCCACACCCGAACGTCAAGTCCTGTCTTCTTGTTGTGGGGCGTGTTAAGGAGCATGAGCAGTCCTGCAGTGGTCTGCCGGGGATGCTGTCACAGGAGGAGATCATGCCTGCTTCTGAGTTGGTGTCAGCCTTGACTGCCTTAATTGCATGAAACCTGAAGTCCACCTGAGCTGTATAAGGCAGGGTGTTGGTCAGGGTCTCCTCAGGCTGCTTCTCCAGGGAAGCCCAGTATCCACTGTTCTGTTTCCTTTGAGCTCTCACATTAGCAAAGAGATGTGAATGCAGAACTTTCGGCAATGCAGAGCTGTACAGGAAGCCAGAAGACCCGGCCATATGTGCTGCTGTGGGAGTGGGGTGATACCTAAACCAGGTTCCGTTGTTATCAGATCCCTACGTACAAATGCTTTGTGAACCAAAAAATGTTGTGTGTGTCAACAGGATTCTCAGCATTGTTGCAGGCCTATCATTAACAAGCCAACAGGATAGCTCAGCGCAGAGTAAGCTGTGCTCTGTGCGGGAAGTACATTGCGTTAAAATAAAAATATTGCTAAGTGCTTTATAGAGAGAACAAAGATAAGACAGAAATGAACCTCATACTTTTTTTGTGGAAACTTTGCTCTTTTGCAGATGTCTGGGTAGGAGGTTGCTTGTGATCTTAGATGGTGAACTTCATTTTTTTTCTACTGTGAAGAAACTGGCTCTTTTAGTAAGATAACTTATTAATGGTACCTTTCAGAGGTCAGAAAGACCTAGTAGCATTTCACATTCACTTACTAATAGTAGCAGGAGTTTTCACTGAAACTGTATGCATTGCGGTTTAATGCAAAAGAAAAAAATATCAGCCTGGTATAGCTTTATGATGCTGCTTGTAGGAGACAAGACGCTCTTTCACTTAGCCAGTCCCCACTGTTGTGTGGAGTGCCGTAAGCTAGTGTGCATTAGCTGCGCGGCAGAATCTGCTGTCTGCCCTCCAACCCATGCCTCAACTACTGGGAGGTAGCAGATGGCAGTTTGCATGGAGTTTCAACAGGACTGGCTTTGGGGCCTGCCCAAGGAACTATGTGGCACACTGCTGGTGTGTCTGGGTGGTCGTGGAGAGGTGGGATTGTGGTCTGTGTCTACTGCCTGGCCCCTTTCTCACTGCTGCTGCTCCCCTGTCTGCTTCTGGCTACTGTGACCTGAGTCCTCACCATGCCCTCGGCCATGGTGCTCGTGCGTTGGAGCCTGCTGGCCATGTGTTGGATTCCCTTAAAACATGAGCCACTTTAAACCTCTCCTGCACTGAACCTCAGATGCTGGGTACTGAGTCTCAGCTTTGGAAAGCTGATTACTACAATCAGGTTATCTTTTGTTGGGTTATGGAAACATACATGGTTGCCTTAGGCCAAAATAAAAGTATAAAACTCAAATATTTCCACATCTGTAGGTATTATTTGAAAGTCAGATTGAATTGTTACAGTTCAGAGTCCATTTGAATGGCCCAATGCTGGAGAAATAACTATACCCAAGAAATCCTGGCCTCCCTCTCCCAGGGAATTTTTGTTTCAGTGGAGAGAACCAGTACCACTGAGCAGGCCCAGGGTGGGGTGCCACCACCTGGCCCGGGCAGGTGACAGAGAAGTCTTGACAGAGGAAGTGACAGTTGTGCTGGACCTACAGGCTGGGAGTAGCACCAGCGTAGCCACCTATTCTAGCAGATGGGGAGGGCCAGTGAGCTGCTGCTGTCAGGATCATGCTGAATTTGTTTATTACCTCTAGCAGTCTTTTAATGGAGTTTTTTGGGTCTTCTATATAGAGTATCATGTCATCTGCAAATAGTGGTAATTTAACTTCTTCCTTTCCTATCTTTATTCCTTTTATTTCTATCTCTTGTCTGATTGCTTTGGCTAGTGGTTCCAGAACTATATTGAAAAGGAGTGGTGATAGTGGACTTCCTTGTCTTGTTCCTGATTATAAAGTGAAAGTTTTCAGTTTTTTTTCCTTTTAGTATAATATTGGCTGTTGGTTTGTCATAGATGGCCTTTATAAGGTTGAGGTAGACACCTTGTATTCCAAGTTTCTGTAGGGTTTTTATCATGAACATGTGTTGGGCTTTATCAAAAGCTTCTTCTGCATCTATTGAGATGATCATGTGGTTTTTGTTTTTGGCTATTTTGATGTGGTGTATCACATTTATTGATTTGCGTATGTTAAACCATCCCTGCATTCCTGGAATGCACCCCACTTGGTCATGATGTATAATCTTCTTGATGATTTGCTGCATTCTCTTTGCCAGTATTTTATTGAGAATCTTTGCATCCATGTTCATTAGTGAGATTGGCCTATAGTTCTCTTTTCTGGTGGGGTCTTTCTCTGGTTTTGGTATGAGAGTAATAGTTGCTTCCAGGAATGATTTAGGGAGGATTGCTTTCTTTTCAACTTATTGAAGAGTTTAAGGAGTGTTGTCATCAAGTGTTCTCTAAGTTTCTTGTAGAATTAAGCTGTGAATTCATCAGGACCTTGGCTTTTCTTTGTTGGTAAGTTTTTAATTATGTTTTCAATTTCAGTAGCTGACATTGGGTTATTCAAAATTGCTGTATCTTCTTGGTTGAGCTTTGGTAGTTTATATGTTTCTAGAAATCTGTCCATTTTGTGTGTTTTCCACTCTATGTGAGTAGAGATTTTCAAAGTAGGTGTTCATGATCTTTTGAATTTCCATGGGATTTGTAGTAATTTCCCCTTTTCCAATCCTTATTTGCATGAATTTGGGTTTTTCTTTTTCTTTATAAGGTTAGCTAGAGGTTTGTCAATTTTGTTTATTCTCTCAGAAAACCAGCTTTCTGATTCATTGATTCTTTGTATTTTATTTTAGTTTCAATTGCATTAATTTCTGCTTTAATCTTTACAATTTCATCTGTTGTATAAGCTTTGGGTTTAACTTTCTCTTCTTTTTCTAGAAGCTTGAGATGAAGCATTAGATTGTTGATTTGTGCTCATTCTGTTTTCTTGATATGACAATTTATTGCTATATATTTCCCTCTTAAGACTGCTTTCATTGCATCCCATAGATTACAGTATGTTGTGTCTGCATTTTCATTGAATTGTAGGTATTGCCTTACTTCTCCTTTAATTTCATTTGTAGCCCACTGGTTGTTCAACAAGTTGTTATTTGATTTCCATGTATTTATGCAGGTTTTGCAATTTCTTTTGCCATTAATTTCCAGTTTCAGTGTGCTATGGTCAAATATTATGCATGGGATAATTTCAGTACCTTTGGATTTACTTAAGAATGTTTTATGGGATAATATATGGTCTGTTGTGGAGAATGTCCCATGTGCAGCTGAGAAGAATGTGGATTCTGATGTGGTTGGGTGGAACACTCTGTAAACATCTACTAAGTCCAATTGCTTGAAGGTATGATTCAGTTCTATTATTTCTTTGCTGACTTTTTGTCTAGTTGATCTATATTTTTGTGATAATGGGCTGTTAGGTCCCCTGTTATAATTGTGTTCTTGTATATTTGGTTTTCATGTCCATTAGTATCTATCTTATATAGTTGGGTGCTCCTGTGTTTGGTGCATATATATTTATAATTGTTAGTTCTTCCTCTTGGATTTTTTCACTTACAAGTATGTAGTGTCCTTTTTTGTCACTTTTTATCATTTTAGATTTGAAGTTCACATTGTCTGCAAGTAGAATAGTTACCCCTGCTTTTTTCTGGGTTCCTGTTGCATGGAATACTGTTTTCCATCCTTTGACTCTTAATCTATGAGTTTCCTTTTGGGTCAGATGCATTTCTTGTATATAGCATATTGTGGGGTCCTATTTCTTGATCCATTCTGTCAGCCTATTTCTTTAGATAGGTGAATTGAGGTCATTTACATTTATGGATATCACTGATATGTACTGGATTGACTTTGCCATGTTATGTTCTAATTGTTTCCTTTCTGCTTTTCCCCCTTATTTGGTTACTTGTCCCACCTGGTGGTTTCTTTTTGTTATTCTGGGGATTGTGGTCATTTTTATCTCTGTCTAGTATGTTTTTCAATACTCTTTCTAGGGTTGGTTTGGTGGACGTGAATTTCTTCAGTTGTTCTTTGTCATGGAATTATCTTATTTCTCCATTAAATTTGAATGAAAGTTTTGCTGGGTACATCAGTCTGGGTTGAAAGTTGTTTTCTTTCAGGGCTTGAAATATCTCACTCCAAGCACGTCTTGACTTGAGGGTTTATGCTGAAAAGTCTGCTGTGATTCTATTGGGCTTTCCTCGATAGATGACTTGTGTCTTTTCTCTAACAGCTTTTAGTATTCTGTTTTTATGTTGTATATCTGAGATCTTAATTATTATGTCTGGGTATAGATTTGTGATTGTTTGCTGTACTATATGCCTCACTTATCTGCATATCAGATTTTTTCCCCATGTTTGGGAAATTTTTTCCTACTATTTCTTTGAATATTTTAGTTATGTCATTTGTATTGTCTCCAGGGTCTTCACTAATGCCTATTAATGTTATATTGTTGCTCTTGGCATCATTTTGAAGCTTCTAGGTTGTCATTTCATGCTTCTTTTTTATTTTTTAAAGTTCTATCCTTTTATGATCACTAATTGCGATCCTGTCCTTAAGGTCCTAAATCCCATCCTCAGCTTCATTTAAACGGTTTTGCACGCTATGAGTAGAATTTTTGTTTCTCGGATGTCTCTTTCAGTTTGCTTCATGAATTCTGCATGTTTTCTATGTTGTTCATATAAGGTTTCAATCAGTTTCCCATGCTCCTGTACTTTTTTCTGTATTTCTTCTTTAGCTGTACTCAGCAACTCCTTTACTAAGGTTGTTACTTCTATCTTTACATGGGAAAGTACTTCTAATTTGATTTCCTCTATGGCCTCACAGAGTTATTTTTTTATTTCATTCGCTATCTTTTCAGAGATTTCTGGTGTGTTACTTTTGGGATCCTCCATTTCAATGTGTCCTGTACTTGCACCTGGTAGACTCAATGTTTGAGATTGCATTTTGCTTTTTTTTTTTGCCATTTTTCTCTTTCAAGTTAGTGTTTGGTCCTTCAGACCTGCTAGGGTCAACTGTTGATAGTGTGTATCTTTGTGTCCTACTGTAAGGTTGATGTTTGTCAAATTGCTGGGTCCCACACTCAATAGGTTGGCCAGTCACCTGATTTCCTGCTGCAGGGCCTGTTGGGTGAGTCCTATATTCTTCCTGGGCTGACAAGCCTAGTAGTGTTGGTGTAGGTCAACTTTTAGTTCCTGCTAGTACTTTATCTTCAGGTTATTCCAGGTCATCAAATCTCCCTGTCTATACTGTTTGTGTTGGCTGAGGTCCTACCATGTCCCTATTGTGTGCCTGTGTGTCTCATAAGACCTGTTGATTTTCTTCAAGTTGGGGGAGTCCTTCTTGGCACACTCCTCACTCTGCCTGATGTTTTCTGTGTGTAGGAAGGGGTCACCCTCACTCTTGTCAGACTTACCAAGGTCTTACAGTTAGTTGGAGGGAGCTTTACTACTGGCCCTATTTACCCACCATACATCTGTTTTAGGGGCATACTCAGCACACTGACTGGAGCCAGCTGAGATATTCTGTTTCAGCGTGGCAGTCACTTAAGCTTCCTTCAAGGTAGATAATCTGCTGTAGTCCAAGGTACCTCTGGGAGCAGAGTTCCAAGTTTTCCCAGTGTGCTGGGATTCTGCAGGGGCACATGCGGTCAGGGCCCAGGGGTGGAGTCCAGGCCATGCTTGCTGCCTGGAGTTCTCTGGGGGTAGTCCGGTTAGGCCTGCTGGTCCCTCTCGTGCATCCTAGGGTGGCCTCAGATGCAGGGCATGGTCTTAATGCCTGGGTGCAGTGTTCCAAGTTTGCCCCATGTGTGCTGGGATTGCGCTGGAGTGCGCACAGTCAGGGACCAGGGCTGGAGTCCAGGCCCTGCTTACTGCCTGGAGTTCGCTGGGCATAGTCTGGTTAGGCCCACTGGTCCCTCTCATGCACCCTGGGGTGGCCTCAGACAGAGCATGGCCTTACTGCCTGGGTGCAGAGTTCCAAGTTGGTGCCGTGCACGCTGGGATTCCGCTGGTACACGTGTGGTCAGGGCCCAAGGCTGGAGTCCAGGCCCTGCTCGCTGCCTGGAGTTTGCTAGGCATAGGGCAGTTATGCCCACTGGTCCCTTTCGTGCATCCTGGAGTGGCCTTAGACGCAGGGCATCTCTATGTTATTTTTAAGAGATCTTTCATTTCACGATTACTAGCTAGAATTGTATTTTCAAGGTTTGAAAGTCTATCTTCAGTCTCTTTCAAGAGGTTTTGCCAGCTTTCAATTGAATTTTTAATTTCCTGGTTCTTGCTTTGAATCTGTTTCATGCAATATAATCCCTTTCTATATTCATTCAAGGTTTCCATCATTTTCCTATGCTCCTCTTTTTTTATCTATGTCTTCTTTAGACCTGCTGAACAAGTCTTTCAGTATGTTTGTGATTTATTCTTTTACCTGAGACATATTTCTGATTTGACAATCTGCTTTTACAATCTCATGAATTTGTTTCCTTACTTCATTTGCTATCCTCTCAGAGACTTCAGGTGTGTGACTTCCATTTTCTTCTATAACTGTATCACCCAGACTTATTCTGTGTGGGCTGGAAGTCTGAGTTTGCCTTTTGCTCCTTCATCTTGACATTCTCCTGGGTTCCTCCCAACAAGCTGGTTGTGGGGCCCCAGGCACTTCCCACATTTGCTGTCCTCCATGGTGTAGGTGGATGAGACAGGCACCTAGGTTTCTCTAACCCCAGATTTACAGGGAGGTAGCAGGGCATGGAGCAGGCTTCTCCGGACCTGTGCAGCTACACTGGGGCTTCCCTGATGATCAAGGGTTCATGGAGGTGGGTGAAAAGAAAACTCAGCCTGTGTGTCAACACTGGGACTCCTGTGATGGTGGCAGACACACAGGGGTGTATTTGTCTGATTGCTCTGTTTGGTGATGGCAGCCTGAGGGAACCAAGGGCCTCCAATGGTGGCCTACAGTTGCACAGGACTTACCTGGCTGTGTGTCCCTGCTCCTGCTGGCTGCCTGCAGGAAGGAGCCTTCTGGTGGCAGCTCCCTGAAAGTGGAGGCAGATCTGCTGGTTGTCTCTGCCTGTGCTGGCTGCTAGCAGGATGGAGCCTTCCCAGCCACCCACTGTCTCTGCCCACCCACTGGAAAGGGCCTTCTCTTGTGGTGCCCAGCAGGTGGAGGTAGATCTGCTGGTTCTCTCTGCCTGCACTGGCCACTGGCAGGATGGGGCTTTCTGGTGGCAGTACGCATCAGGCAGAGGAAGATCTGTCTGGCTGTCTCTGCCTGCACTGGGCACCTGTGGAAAGGGCCTTCCAGTGGCAGCACCTGACAGGCAGAGGCAGGTCTGCTGGCTCTTCCCCATTACTGTTACAAGGGTCATCCATGTTGTGTTCATTCTCATTGTTGAACAGTTTTCTTTTCACTAGATATTTGATGTTATGTTTACTCATTTTGTGGTAGATGGTCTTGTGGGCTGTTAGAAATAGAGGTACCATGAGCAATCTTGTACATGTATTTGTGAAATGTGTTCATGGTGTTTGGGAGTGTAAACTTGGGGTGGAATTGCTGAGTCATGAAGTATGCATGTGTTTTGTTTTCATAGAACTGCCTACAGTTGCTTAATCAGTTTACAATAGTGTTTTAAAGTTCTAGTTGCTCTATGTCTTTACCATCAATGGATGTTATATTTTCCATCTTAGAGTCATTTTATGGTTTTTCGTGTTACACATTTTAAATCTTGTACTCTTAATTCTTCTTAGGAAGTACCATCTTCATGTATTATTTAAAGCCATTTTTTTGTGGCCCTGCCTGGACTCTGTGCCTTCCTATGTTTAAATTCTGGTGAAATCCTAGAATATTGTCCTTTAATTTTTCAGTGTTCATAATCCGTCATTTTCTTAGAATTTCACTTAAATGTGATTTTATGTGGTACTTGTTACACTGTATATCAAAAGTGACTCCCAAACTTTAATGCACTCACAGGCAGGACTTTTGGAAGGTGATATGATGATTGAGGTGCTGTACTTTTCAGTGAATTAGGAGATGAGTACAGAGCTGAACGTGCTGTGGGGAGATGGTGCCTGGTCTGAAGAGCTGTTCCCTAAGCAAGGGCTTCTCTCCTTCCCTGGCTCCTTCCTTTTCTCTCTGCCTCCTGACCTCCATGCAGTAGTGATCAGGTTTTCTCCAGCCAGAACCTTCCACCATGCTCTTTTCTAAGCCTACTGAACATGGACGCAAACTTCTGAAACTGTGAATGCAAATAAGCTTCTCCTCTTAAGTATTTTGTCTCAGTAGTGATGAAAAGTGACTAACACAGTACTCCACCTGAACACATAACGTACACTTGCATCCTCAGCACCAATGCAATGAAAATACTCTCTCTGGAGAGCAAGGGCAAGCTCTTACCCTTCAGCATCTAGGAAGATGTGCAGAATAAGTATCAGCACTTTCGGAATCCCAGCAAAGATTTCTTCTGCTTTGAGAAGGTTAATGCTGGAAATGGCTTTCTTTGGCAGTTCTTGGAGAAGGTTATGGCAAGGAAAGGAGATGCTACTGAAGGTAGTAAGCAGAGAATGCTTGCATAGAGGCATCACTGTAAGGGCACACGGAGGCTTCAGAAACCCCTTGAGGCAGTTGTGAGGATGCCAACACCTGACTTCTTAGGAAGGGGCAGAACAGATCCCCCAAGCAGAGCCCATGGAAACAGAGTTGTGGAAGAGCGAAGTGCTGTGTTACAGATGTAGATGCGTTTTCGGCTGAGGCTGGTATAGCAACTGTGTTGCTGATGCCCTTCCACGGGCAGACAGGTGTGTCTTGTGGACCCAGGCCTTCTCTTCACTAATCAGTAAAGAATTCTGCAAGTGGAGGAAAAGGGTCCTTTTTATGGAAGATAGCAAGAGCTGTTTGTTGGTAGTGCATGGTTTTGTCATTGGTACCTGGCTTATGCATTGGTCTAGCAGAAGGAAATGTGTCAGGCTTCTGTGAGATCTCAACAGTGAGGTTTTCCCAAAGGCAAAAAACAATCTCTGTATGTTTTGGGATTTAAAGCACTCTTTTTTCTTGATAACAATGAAGATTTTGACTTGCACTAGTTTCCTTGAGTGCTGTTGGATGGACTCCATCTCCTCCACAGCCTCCACTTCTCATTCATTTGTTTCTCTTAGGAAACTGCTTATCAGTGAAAATGCATGACTAAATTGTTTAAGTAGAATTCCTAGCTCTCTGTGCTAAATATTCCACTTTGTTGGCAAGATATTTGAGTGATTTTCTTGCTGTTGGCAAAATTTATAGTAGAAAATTAGTAAATAATTCATTTTGTTTTTGCTCTTGCTTTAAAAAAAAAGTCAACCCAGCAGGGGAGAGGCATTCCACTGATTATTTCCGTTCTAAAATTTTAGAAGAAATAAACATGATTAGCTTGAATGTAATTCATTGTCAAGGCGGTGTTAGAAAGAAGTGCTCTAGTTGTTGATTACAGCTAGCTCAACTGGCCTTCCCTAGAGTGTAATTAGCTTTTGGAGTGACTCCAAATGTCTTCTTTGTGCTTAGATTTGCAGGATAATTCCAGTGCTATGTAAGTATTTCAGATAGTACTTAATGACTGTATTACCAGCATGATCCAATCTATGTATGCACTGGAAGACAGGGAACATCTCTGAGCTTCTAGACATAATGCAAATGTATTAAAGGGCAATGTTAGACAAGGTAATAATATTGATCTTCCTGGTATTGTAGGGAAGGACAGTTGCTTTTAGTTCTCTGATGCATTTTACTTTTTAAACCTATTTGTGTTACAGTCCTTATACTAAGTCACAATGAAATTTTTTTTAGAAATATCGAAACACATTACAATCATAGCATTTAAAAATATTAATCTTAGGGCTGGGTATTTAGCTCAGTGGCTTAAGCGCCTGCCTGGCAAGCGTGAGGTCGTGAGTTCGATCCCCGATACCAAAAAAAAAAAAAAAAAAAAAAATCTTTATTTTTTCTTTTTTCTCAGTACAGCATTGCGAGTCTAGAAAACATAGGAAACTCAAAAGATAACCTATAGGGCAATGCTGAAGTGTGAAATTAAAATTAAGACATTTTCATTAGCTTGATCAAGCTGCAATTAGAAATAAGCTAAGAAAATATTAGTTTTCAATTCTGTTGCCCTCCCCCTGCTTAAGGTTTTATTATGAAAAATATGAAATATGCATAAGAGTAGACACAGTGGCATGAAACACCCGTTTCAAAAATCACAAGCCATAGCCCTTTTATTCTATCCACTTTCTTCTTTTCCCTCACTCCAATCATTTCAAAGCAAATCTGAAGTCTTCTTCTGATGAAATCAAGATATAAACTTACTTTATATATGTAGATTTTATGATATATTTCCAAAACCCAGGAACTGTTAAAAATTATTACCAAAATACCATTATCACACTTAAAACATTAATGATGTTTCTCTGTAGCCAGTTTTGTTGTCAATCAGCATTTTGGGATTTTTCCAGTTACAATGATTAATTTTAATAATAGTGTGATTGAATTAGCTTCTAAGCACAACCTGTACTTGTTTGATGCCTCCTAAGTCACCTTTAGTTTATAGATGCCCCTATCCTGTTGTAATATTCTTGTTTAGGAAACTGGATCGTTGTTCTGGTGGTTCCTACATTCTGGAATTCGCATATTGCTTCTCTGCAGTGTCATGTGATACAGTCCATTGTTCCCTGTAGGACTTGATCCCATTTAGAGTTTGGGTTTTATTATGGGAGTTGAGGCTTGAACCTGGGGCCTTATGCATGCTAGGTAAGCATTTTCCCACTGAACCACATCCTAACTCATTTTTATTTTTTATTTTGAGACAAGGTTTCATGAAGTTGTTTGGCCTGGCCTCAGACATGTGACCTTCCTGACAGCCTCCAGAATAGCTAGGATTTTAGTTGTGTGTCACCACTTCTGGCAATTATTTTATTTTATTTTATTTTGTTTTGTTTTATTTTATTTTATTTTTAATAAGACTACTATGTAGGTGTGTTTATTTCCTCATGAGTTCATTAGGCTCTAGTTTCTCTTTTTGTGATGTTAAACTTATTAGTTGTAGGCATCTGATTTAGCCAGACCCATCCATTATGTACCCGTGTTGTACAAAAATCAGCTCTTCCACTAGTAATTCTAGCACCTATTGGAGATCATTGCCTAGATAAATTATTTTAAGAAGTTTTAAAAAAGTAATTTTTAGAGCCAAAGTGAAGCTGAGTCACACAGCTGTCTGCTTTTCCTGTGGTGCTAGGCACATTCCTTGTGGAGCAGTCAGCCTGGTACCTAGGCTTTGTCAGGCAGGTGTCACTTAGCACACAAGTCCCTGTAGTGTTAGCTGTCAGAAGATGAGGAGCTCGTCAGATGCTGGAATAAAGCATCCTGGAGAAGACCAGATGGAAGGAAATAGATCCTCTTGACCCAGGAAAATACTAAAGGAAAAAAAAAAAAGAAAAGAAGATTGTGGATGAAAGACTGTAGCCAGATGCTCCTCTCACTGCAGCCAGTTCCATTGTGTATGAAACACCGCTGGAATCCAAAGATGCGTGGTTGCGGTAAAGTTGGGGCCTTGGTGGGAGGATGCAGTCACAGAGGGGAGCGGCAGAGCCGAGGACAGCACTCAGCTCGGAGATCCGCACTGGCTTGCGGTGAGTGTGGGGAACTCAGCCCTCCCGCGGGAGTGGGCGATTGGCGAGGCGACATTTTGGAGTCGGGCAGTTAAGCCTGGAACCAGAACTGCAGCAGCTTCAGTCAGCCACTCTTAGCTCAGAGCAGACTGGAGAGAATTGCTCGGACTGAGTTTTGCCCCTGTGCACTATCCAATAGCCAAAGATGAGGTATCCGTGAAGTTACACCTAACCGGCTCTGCCCCTGTGGCACACACTAACATGGTGAAGACTCCCAGAGCTTGACCAGCTCAGACAGGAGGGGCCAGCCTGCCTGCCCCTGCTTGCACTTCAGTGGGCATCAGCAGACTGGGGAGGGCAGCAATCCCTAGCCAGCATGCTTCACAGTAATTGTAGCCAATACAGCGAGTGCCGGGGACCACCATTGTCCACTTGTCTGGAAGAAACCAGAAACATGACAAGAGGAAGAAACAAAAGGAAGTCTCCAACCCCCAACCCAAACAGTACTGGCCCAGAAGAGGTAAACATAGAAGAGATGGGAGATTGTACACGTGCGGAGTTTGAAAAAGCAGCATCTGACATAAAGAATTATCTTCATGATATTATGAAAAAACTAAAAACAGACATTCTAATATAAGTAAAGGAAGATATAAGAAAAATTAAAAAAGAAATGCTAAGTACCTCTCAAGAAGTCACAGATGGAAGAATGGAGGGGCATAGAAAAAGGAGAGAAACCTTCGATGAAGAATATAAAAAAATCTAGAATACATGAAACAGATTCAAAGAGACTACCAGGAAATTAAAAACTCCATTAAAAGCTGGCAAAATTGCTTTAAAGAAACTAAAGATAGACTATCAAACCTTGAAGACAGGTTTGCAACATGTGATCATGAAAGGAAAGATCTCTTAAAAATAATAAGGAACCAGGAATTAACAATACAAAGGTTAGAAGATGACAAAAGGATCTATAACTTAAGAATAAAAAAATGTGAGTGAAGAAGCAGGGGTAAACACAAATGAAACACAATGGCTATTTACAGAGATAATTAAAGAAAACTTCCCAAGAATAGGAAAAGGAAACAATATCCAGATATATGAAGCTTACAGAACTCCAGCCAGCTATAACTGAAATAGATCTACACCCAGACATATAATAATCAAGATTCCAGAAACTCAACACAAGGACAGAATATCAAAAGCTGTCCAAGAAAAGAAACAGATTACCTATAAAGGAAAACCCATCAGAATCATGACAGACTTCTCAACACAAATCATCTAATCAAGAAGAGCTTGGAGCGAAGTATTCCAAGCCCTGAAAGAAAATAATCTCCAACCCAGATTGATGTGCCTTGCAAAACTATCTCTCAAAATTAATGGAGAGACAAGATGCTTCCATTGACAAAGAGGAATTGGGGGAGATTATGACGACCAATGCAATCCTACAAAAAATACTGAAGGACATTCTAGAGAGAGACAAAAAAAGACTATGTTTTCAAGAACAGTGACAGAGGAGGCTTACTGAACAGGGCAAACACTGGAATGAAAGGGAAAAGTAGACAACAGCAGAAAAATAGCATGGCAGAGATGAGGCAGAGAAGTTTGGCCATAATCGCAAACATGGATGGCCTCGATACACGAATAAAAAGAAACACAGGCAGAGTATGTCAGTAGATAGAGTTCATCAAGATACTTTATATAAGAAATATATTTAACCTGGAAGAGAATTTATGGAGTGAAAATTAAAGATGAGAAAATAATGTTCTATGTGACAGGGAACCAGAAAAAAGTGGGAGTAGCTCGACCATCAGCTGCAGATTGATTGGAAAGACATAACACTTTTATATAATTGAGAACTACTCAGCTATAAGGAAGGATAACCTTGAGGCTCTTGTAGGTAAATGGATACAACCTGAGACCAAGCTCAGGGGTTAAAAGGTTCAGAACCACTTAGGTAAATAGAGGGTTATTTCCCTAATCTAAAAACTAAAGGAGTTAGTGGGACACAAAATGTACATTGCACCCTGATAAAGTGAAAGGGGAGGAATTGTCTACACAGGGAAGGCAGAGAACATTAGTAATCTTGTATCATGATTTGAAAACCATATTGTTTTCATTGCTCTGTTTAGTTTGGTTATATTCTGTTCCAGTTTGTCTACTTGCACTAGATTTGAGGCCACAGACAGCTATTCCAAAGACAGCAGGATATACTACGGTAACCATTTGTAATTTCCTGTTAACTTAATCTGAAACCCTGTATTTCCTTCACTGCCTTGTTTTGACTGATTTTATATAAATCTGTTTTATATAAATCTGTTCTATCGCTGTCTTTTCTTGACTGATTTTATTCAAATCTGTTATGTTTGATAGTATCAAGTCTGAGAATATAGGCAACTACTCTGAAGACAGTAAGATTCACTATGATACCCATTCTGGTTTGACTGTTAATCCTTTTTTGCAGTCCTATAATGTTCTCCAATGTTTTGTTTTTATTGACTTTGGTCCATACTGCTATGTTTAATTTTATTGTACCTGATGATATAGGCAATTCTATTGAAGATAACAAGAGACATCATGGTAACCGTTGTAGATCACCTTGTATTGTGGTTTTAAATTATGTACTATGTCCATCCTTTTGTTTTGAATGACCCCATTTTATTTTTTTTCTCATTTGGTTTTATTCTTTTCAAAATTAAAAAAAAAAGAAGAGAGCTCTGTGGCTTCAAAGGAGGGTTGTAGCCAAGGAATATAAAGACTTACAGCTTTCTAGGCCTCCAAGAAGTGGTTCACTGCAGGTGCAGTAGAGACTGCCAGTGATAACATCACTTTCTGTGGGAAAGGCAGACTCCTGAGACAGTCTCACAGGCCCAAACTACAGAGGGAAAAATAGACTGGTATCTGTTACATGACAAAGCACAGCCTTCCTTGGGAGTTTGTCATGTATGATACTGTTTCGTCTTTACTATTTTATTAAAATTTACAGGAGAGGGGCAAGTGTCAAGTGGTAGCCCTAAATGATTCCCACACCAGTTCACCCAGTCCATGCTGGGGTCTGAGCATCCAGGGAGTCTGCGCAGCTGTGGCCACAGATTCTCTAGGGGCAGTGATGGGGAATAAGGAAGGGGATGAGGTCAGTTCCTAGGTCTGGGGAGGGTAACTACGTGATGACAGGAAGCCAAGCTGGACTGACTTTATAACATCAGGTGGCAACTGAGAAACTCTCTTATCTGATCTCATTGCCAATCCAAGAAACCTGATGAGACTGCCAAGTGGGAGGACAGCTGTCTGGAGCCTGTGCACTTGGTGTCCGTCCCAGTCTGTTTTCCACCTTGGGCTCTGGGGATCCAGAGTTACCTAATTCTTCTCTTTAACGCCCTGTACTGGGTCAGAAATAAACTCTATTAAGCATTAAAAGTGTTGAATAGATTTTACTCTGTGACTGCTGATCTGATGGTGCAGAAGTCCCAAGGCCTGTTACAGGACCACCGAGGAGGCTCCGGCAGAGCTCCACAGGGCAGAGTCCTGAGCACTTGCAGAGTGCTGACCAGGGCATGCATGGCAAAGTCACTGTGCTTGCAGACTGGCAGCTGCTAAAAATTCTGTGCTCTAACAGGGACTGGCAGACAGCCCCTGGCCTTCTCGGTGATTACATGTTAAAGGAATGGCTCTTGAAGTTCTTCAGAAGGATATTTCTGAGTTGTGAGAGGTACAACTCACAATCCTAACCCCTTTTATATAAATGCTGTGGTAAAGGGAAGTCAGGGTCCATGGTGAATGTTGACTAGAGGCAGTGTTGGCAGTGGGTCTTCTAATGAGTGTACTGGGGTCACCTCAGGAGGGTGTCCTGGTGCTGCTGGTAGCCAAGAGAGAGTTACTGGTTTCCTAGTATGGAGACTTGGAAGGTGATCATCAGCTGAGACTTTGAGAACACTGCCTAGTGGATGTGGTGACAGAACAAATTTAAGGTACTTTCTTCCACACCCTAAAGGGATGGCTGTATTTCTCCTTCTTGCTAGTCTCAGCTGGAAGAAGGATTAACACGTTCCCATTGTTGTCCTCCTTGGGTCCACTTAACTCCCCTTGTCTCCAGGCACCGCCTCCTTTTCTCCTCTTGGCCAGCCTTGCCACTGTGAATGAGGCATCTCCCTCAAATTTACTGCAAGACCATGGATGCTATTAAGAAATGACAACTCCAGTGTTTCCTACCAGTGGAATCATACCCCAAATGGGCTAGCATTCCTGCTGTGTGCTTTCATGACACTTTTCCTACAGTTGTAATGTATATATTTGCATGATAACTTTTGATGTATGTCTCAGAAACTATTTGTTTACCAGTGAAAGGCCATGGCTCAACACAGTGTCTAGAAGCTGTTGTGTATATTCCAGATAATCAGTTTAGGAAGTGCATACATGAATGGCATCATATTTTCTCTTGTTTTCTTTGGTTACAAGAATACAATATGGACAGAATAGAGATATTATACAGGAACATGGTGAGTAAATGTTTGCAAAATGTTGTGAATCCTGAGTTGTATTCAGTGATTCTTCTTCTTGTTGTAGATTCCTTACTTATTCCTACCTCTTGGCCTTCAACGTGTGGCTTCTGCTCGCACCTGTTACCCTGTGCTATGACTGGCAGGTTGGCAGTATTCCTCTGGTGGAGACCATATGGGACACGAGGAACTTGGCCACCATCTTTCTGGCAGTTGTGATGGCCTTACTGAGCCTGCACTGCCTAGCAGCCTTCAAGGTAATTTTCTTAAAAATGGACTCTGTGTTTGAAGATAAACAGTCTACATTCAGTAACGTTCTTTTTTTCCCATAGGATTTCTGGATCTAAGTTGAATTTGTCTTGCTCATAAAACCTTGGCTATTTAAAGTTTTCATAATGGATAATATATATTTTAAAGATCTTAGCTGAGTTAACAAACCTACCCTAATGAGATGATTTCACTGACTGTATCTGCACTTTGTAGACACTGAAAGATGACTCTGAATCTTACAAACAAGAAGTTGTCTTTCTGAGGCTGGCCACTTCTTGAATTAATTTATTTGACTTATCTTATTTGATAAGTGAAATAATGGCAAATAATATACAGATTTGAAGTATGGTTAAAATTCTAATTCCACTAATGACTGCCTGAATTAGTTGGGTGGCTTCTTCCTCATACCTCCCCCCAAATGAATTAAATTGAACAAAGTTATTAAATTCAACAATTTCAAAAATAACAAAGCACTGGATCACTTATGAAAAACTGCTATACTGGATGAAACTGCTATACTGGATATACTCTTTCACTACTAAACAACAAATTTGCATGGGTGCCCTGGAGAGAATAAGGAAAGTTAAAAACTTGAAGATTCGAAGAGCGTCTCCTGAGATCCGCGCCATGCTGGAACTTAGGGCGCCGAGCCAACCAGTCAGCAGCCTGCTGCCCTGGTAAGTGACTGTGGTCTGGCAAGCCGTGGCCACCACAGGGCGGGGAAACCAGAAGCAAGAGCATCTCGTGAGATCCGCGCCATGCTGGGACTTAGGGCGCCGAGCCAACCAGTAAGCAGCCTGCCGCCCTGGAGAGTGAGTGTGGTCTGGCAAACCGCGGCCACCCCAGGGCGGGGAAACCAGAAGCAAGAGTGTCTCCTGAGATCCGTGCCATGCTGGAACTTAGGGCGCCGAGGCAACCAGTAAGCAGCTTGCTGCCCTTTTAAGTGACTGTGGTCTGGCAAGCCGAGAGGCCACCCCAGGGCGGGGAAACCAGAAGCAAGAGCGTCTCCTGAACTATCACGCATGTTCAAGTTCCAATGAGACACAGTGTGGTAGATAGAACCAATGGTAGTAGAACAGAAAAAACATGGTAGGACTTCTGAATATGTGTGATAGTTCAAACAATTTTTTTTTTTATCAAAAATGAGATATTATAGTACCCATTGATCATTTTCTGTTATTCGGTTCAGAAAGCCCTGTAATTCTTTCACTCTATGTATGGCTTAATACTATTGTGTTATGTTTGATATTGTATTTGAAACTATGCTCAACTATAGCAGCGTAAGAGATATGGTGTTAGATACTGTTGATGTCCAGTTGACTTAATGTAAAGTACTGGGTTGCCTAAAAAAAAAAAAAAAAACCAAAAACTTGAAGATTCTCTTATTTGTTGTGAGTTTGACTGAATTCTTCAGCCCATACACAGGTTGGGCAGCAGAGGGTGGAAGCTTCTCTGACTTGAGTTGTCTCTATATTACCTGTGTTCACATCGTTGACTGCCCGTAAATCCTTGTAGGTATGAGGGAGAACCCCACAGATACAGGCAAAAAAAAAAAAAAATCTGAAAAAAATGTCAGCAGTTGGCAGAGGAATAGATTTGCCAGTTTAAGGATTGGCAAGTTCATGAGTAAAATACTAAAACCAGCACGTTCAGAAGAACAAAGTTACAGAGTCACTACAGTGTGTGACATACAATGCCTACTTATTAACCAAAGATTAACTAGCATATGAGGAAATAGGAGAGTGTCCTATATCTTTATATGTCAGTTAAGGGTAAGAAAAAATGTAGAAAAAAATAAAAGTAAAATTTGAGAGCTAAACCCACTTCTTGGCTCTTGCTGCTATTTCTTGTGCAATTGGAATTCTCTTCAGAAAGTCCTTGCCTATACTAATGACTTCAAGAGTTTTACCTATTTTATCTTCTAGTAGATTGTGTTTTTAAGATCTTTGATCCATTTTGGTTTTAGTTTATGTAGTTCATATTGAGTCAATTCAAAGTACAAATAAAGAGAAAAATAAAAGATTGACTTAAAAAAAACATGGTAATAGATCTTTTGCAAATGGGAAGGGGATCAAGAAATTGGTGGGACAAGTGGGAAGAGCAAGGGCCCTAAGAAGATTTTAGCTGCATCATGTTTGTATGCCAGCTGCTCACGTTGAATGCAGTATTTATATGTAACAAACATGAACTAGATAACAGTAACAGGAATGATGATGAAAACAGGAAAAGGGAATCTAGAGATGAAGAGAGGGAGAGAAATGGGAATAAAAAGAATCAAGATATATTAAGTACATGTACCTACTCCCTTAGGGGAATGTAACCATCTTATCCTGCAAAACAGCTAAACCCATATGCTGTGTTCAGTTGATTTTTTTTTTTTATAAACTTGCCAAGGTAATGGGGGAAAGAAAATGGTGATCATTAAATAAAATGTGTGAAAATAACTGAATATCTCTAAGAAAAAATCCTTTATACTGTACACAGAGTCTGAGTGAATGACAAAAAAATAAGTAAAACCAAAAATACCAGATGAAAACAGGAGAAAATATTTGTGAAACTGAGTTAGGTAAAGATAGAATATAAAAAGTAAACACTATAAAAGAAAAAGCTGACAAATTGGACATCATCAAAACAAACTCTTGTATATCACATGATGGTAATCAAATTAAAAGGCAAGTCACAAATCATTAGAAAATATTTGTAATACGTCTATCTACAGAGAATTTGTATCTGAGAGATTGAAAGTGCTTTCAAAAATTGAAAACCGTGAAAAGTGGGCAAAGTATTCAAATGGAGGGAATTAAAATATGCTATTTTGGGGGCTGGGGATTTAGCTCAGCAACATAAACGCCTGCCTGACAAGTGTGAGGTCATGAGTTCAATCCCCGATACCAAAAAAAAAAAAAAATTATTTTGGCATGTTGACTGTTTAGGGAAAGCATACTTAAGAAATAGCAGTTACAAAATGATCAGTGATCTTCATGCTTTTCCTTAAAAGCAAGTGAAAATCTCATGGACAAGACATTCTCCTTCCACTACAAGGAAAGACAGCATCCATATCCACAGGGAATGAGAAGTCAAAACCAAGGGAATTCTGTTCAGTTATTATCAAAATAACTCTGAAACCTCCTCATATTATTTAGGAACATTTTCAATTTATTATTTCTTGTCCAATTCAGTATATAAATAATTGACTCTAATTGCTTCTTTGGGGCTGGTGTACCATGGTAAACTTGTACTACGCTTTTCTTGTTGTTAACCTGTGTTAAGTGTTGGACTCAGACAGACCTTAAGAGGATGACCCCTACAACATATTTTACTAAAGAAGACACACAGAGTATACATAAATGCATGAAACCGTGCTCAGCATCTTTAGCTTTTAGGAATATTCAAATGAAAGCCACAAAGAGATACCGTTACAGTCATCAAAAAGATTCACAATACTAACTGTTGGCTAATAGGTAGAACTAAGACTCTCAAACTTTGCTAGTGGGAATTAAAAAAATGGTCAACTACTCTGGAAAATTTTGGCAGTTTCTTAAAAAGTTAAATATAAATGTAAGTAATTCTACCCATCAGCATCCACTAAAAAGAAATGAAACCATATTCTCATATAACATCTTGTATGTACATGACTATTTGCAGTTGCTTTTTAAATTTTTGAAAACTTTACTAAGATTATAAACCTTCAGATTAAATAAGTTCAGTGAACCACAAACAGAAAAAAAACATGAAAACCTTTCAAAGCCAAGAATAGATAATATATGACAGAAACAATAAATAGAGAAGGCAAGATTTCCCCAAATTAAGGATAGCAGTTACCTGTTGGTATGGTTTCCATAGTTTGCAAAGTCTTGGAGATGGCAGCTGAAGAAGCTGCATGGATTGCCATGAGTGTGTTCAGAGCTCAGAGGACCAGAGTGTTAACTGTAATGCAGCTGGAAAAGACTGGCCTCAGGAGGTTTCAGTTGAGAAGAAGGACTCCATTGGCAACTGGACTCCTGCCCATGTGTGTTGTGCTCTGGTTGGAAATTTGCCTACATTTTGATCATATCCTGAGACTTTTTGGGAGTCTAAGATTAAGAGCAGTGGACTAAGTAATCTGGTGGAGGAAACTTCAAGGCAGTCTAATGTTGACACCTTGGCGTGGCTAATGTTGAGGGCTTTTAGCCAGGTGTACATTGAGAATCAGGAACAGAAATCCCAGCTGAATGATTTAAAATGTTTTGAGTTTGGCCAGAAAGGAAGTCCTGGTAGAATTGGGGTCTGAGAAAACTAGAACAGAGATTAGCATTACAAAGAAGCCAAGTACTTTACAGAAGGACAGTAGAAAAAAATGACTGGGGGACCAATCAAAATTGCTTGAGAAGACAGCCCCAGGTCATTACTGCCTAGGAAATTGGCTTCCTGGGATTCCTTTCACAATGCTCAGTCATTCTGGCAGGGCCCTAGGAAAGCTTCCACTCATATTTCAGAAGAAGGCCTGGGGAGGCCAGGCAGTGTGTCCCCATGAGGGCATTGTAAAGCTGAAGGTGCAGTGGAGACCCCAGAAGGTAGGAGAAGCTGAGAACATGCGTCATCTGAAGAAAGCTGCAGGGAGTGAGTAAAATCAACCCAAGAGAGAGGTCATGAGAGCTACAGCCACCAGCAGTGCCACTGGGGCGAGAGCACCCAAGCTGTTTATAGTTCCATCTTACCCCATTATGCCCTGGGTGCTGGACATGGAATTAAGGGATTTAGTGTTTGCCCTGCTGAGTTTAAGTCTCACTTTGGTCCCATTTCTTTCTTCCCTCTCTTCCTCCCTTTGGAATGGCGATGTTTATCATGTGCTTTTGTAGGTTGGAAGTGTTTTAACTTTCTTTTTAATGTTTATACAGACTCATAATTAAGAGCTCACCTTAAATCTCAGAAGCCTTTGAACTTGGACTTTTCAGCAGTTGTAACTAGTAGGATTTCGGCAGCTCTTAGAGAGATGTGCTGAGCACAATAAGGGAAGTGTGTGAGTCTTTTAGGCACCGGGATGAATTGTTAAGGTTTATATCTAGCTGTCCCCCAAAGCCTCATATCCTCATAGGCAGGCACTTTGGAAGGCAGTTTGGACTGTGGGGGTTCATGGCTGACTTGCTGTTAACCAGTGGGGCCAGGTTGAAGGGTGCGTCACTGGGAACATGGTCTGCAAGGTTTATCTCTTCCCCATTACCTGCTGTGCTCTGCTTCCCTGCTCCCATGACACAAGCGCTCTCCTCCACCAGGCCCCTCTGCCATGCTGCCCTGCCTTGGCACCAGCCAACTGAGAACTGAATACCACTGGACTGTGAGCCAAGTAAACTTCTCCTTTGTGTTACGGGCGTCGGGTGTCCTGCCCCAGTTACAAAGGAAATGACAAAGACCTCTGAAGGGATGTTGCAGTTTTATTAACAATGGCTGAAAAATGGAAACAATCAAAATGCCTTCACTTATAAATGTACAAACTGCTTCCTTTGTAAATGTACAAACTGGATGTGATAAACTACTCACAAACTGAAAACAGCATGGGTGAACTTCAGACACAATGTGCTAAGTCAAAGAAGACAGACATTTAAGAGTTTGTATGAAACTTGAAAAAAGCCAGATCAAGCATGTCCCTCTGATCTTCATTTTGGAAGGTGAATTGGCTAAATGCATGGCTAAACAAACTCCAGTGTTCTCAAAAGACACTCTGCCAACTGCCATGGAAAAGTCGCAAAGGAGCCAGCAGTCTTCTACCTGCAGACGCACGTGTCAGCCAGTGCGGAAGGGTTCAGAACAAGGGATGCAAGATCAGATCCCCTCTGCCCAGTTCCAGGGCAGTTCCCCTCACTGACCCTTGCTGGAACACACCTTGGCTCTGTCTGCCCTTGGCTGTGTGCAAAATCATGATTCCTGTTTCTGAATAAATAGGTCTTATGCTTATATAATAGCCTGATGCAATAATGCTAAGTTATTTCATTAATATCAAATCTTTAAAAAGGCAGAATTACAGTGACAGACAACATGAAAAAGTGGGGGTCAGTTGTCAAAAGACTTGCAAGAACTTTTGGGGGCACTGCATGCATGTCGAGGTCTGATTGTCGAGGTAGCTGATCTGCATGTTTACAATGCTCACCAACATGAACTCTCAATATGCATGAATTCTACTGTATGTAACGTGTACCTCAGTAAAACTGTAAAACATGATTAAAATGTCACAGGTAGGTGAAACACTGGAATGAATGCAGAACTAAAATTTAAATACAGGTCTCAAACGTTTGATGAAAACAATTTCAAATGAGTATTTCGTTATTGAGATGAAAGTCACACCACACATATAATTAACCATTTAATAGTTTAAAAAGCATCTTGTAGTGGTACTTGGCATACTCACAGCACTGTGTAACCATCAGCTCTTTAGAGTTTCTAAGCTTTTTACACATAACCCTGTAATTACATGGATTGCCCTTCCCCCATCACATTGCACCCTCTGATCTGATTTCTGTTCTGTGGGTTTTCTTGTTCTGGATATATCATTTACAGCAGTACCTCAGTTTACAACTTGATTTGTTTTGCGATTTGGGGAAATAAGTGTGTGTTTGTGTTTGTGTGGGAAAGACAGCTGTGGTCAAGTTTGTCACCCAAAGCAGAGTTTGCCAGTGGAAGCAAAATTTTGCCAAATGCTTTTGTTTGTGAACTGAATTATTTGCAAACAGGAGCATTCATAAGCCAAAGTATTACTGTAAATAAAATTGTACCATAAGTAAATTTTGTATCTAGCTTCTTATATTAACATAATATTTATGAAGCTCATCAAAGTTGAAGTATGTATCAATATTTTGTTCCTTTTTGTGCTTAAAAAGTATTTTGTTATATCTACCATAATTTGTTTTTCCAGTCATCCATTGATTGGCATTCAAGTCTTTCTACCCTTTACTATCACAGATAATGCTTCTACATATATTTGTGTCTCTGTAGACATACATTTTCATTTCTCTTGGATGTATAACTAGAAGTGGAATTGCCAGATCATAATGTAGTTGTTTTTGCCTTTCTGAGCAACTCCTGAACCGTACTTCTGCCTCCATACAGTGGTTGCCCTGTGTTACATTACTATCAGCAATATGCAGGGATTCCTGTTTCTCCATATCCTTGCCAACACTTATTTTTTGTCATTTTAATTAAAAAAATTCTACTGATATGAAAAGATATCTCATTGTGGTTTTGATCATTTTCTTAATGACTAATGACATTGACCATCTTTTCACAATGGTTATTGGCCATCTATGCATCATCTTTAGAGAAGTCCTTTGCCCAATTGTAATTAGATTATTCATCTTTTTGTTGCTGAGTTGTAATAATTTCTTTATGTTCAAGATATTAAACCTCTAAAAGATACCTGATTCCCAAGTATTTCCTCTCATCTATAGATTTCTTTTCACATTGTTGGTAATGACCTTTGATACATGGGTGTTTTCATTTTTATGAAATTCAAATTATCTGTTGTTTCTTTTGTTGTTTATATCTTTATTGTCAGATCTCAGAATGCATTGCCAAATCTGAGGTCATGGAGATTTAAGGCCGTGTTTTCTTCTACAGGGCTTATAAGTTTAGCTCATATTTGGCTCAGTGATCCATTGTGAATTAATTTTTACCTCTGCAGTGTAGCAGCATCCAACTTCATCTTTTTGCATGTGGTTATCCAGTTTTCTCTTGCCATATTGAAGACATTATTATTTTCCTCTAACCCTGTAAAGTAACCATCTTTGTCATTTTTTTGTAAGACAGTTGTATAAAGTTCGGGCAATGTAAAGAAGCATCTTCAAGAAACAGCAACCTGACTGTTGGGCTCAGACTTCACCTTATCGAGGCCTGACTTCAACACTAAGCTTCAGATGCAGTGACACATTTGTGCTCCTTTCCTGTCTGCCTTTCACTTTTATAACTATTTGTCACATACTTCTAGTTTCTAAAATGCTGTATAAACTGGTTATTTATTATTTATCTTTTCTCTGTTTCTGCCAACCAGAACACAATCTCCATGAGGACAGAAATTTTTTTTTCTGTTCAGTGCCACATTTCTATTCCCAAGAACATGTCACACGCCATATTGATTCTCTAAATTATAACACTTGCTGTTCATTATAAATTACCTTAAAAAGTATCAAAAACTGAGCAGTCTGTTGATGAGATCTCAGTCTGACCTATATCTAGTGCCTGTAAAGCACCATGCTCCACACGGTGAGGTGTGAATGTGAGGTTATCAGAGTCTGGCCTTGGCTCATAGCTTGGCATCTTGCTGTGCTATAACTGATCTGCAGGAGTAAACGAAGTGGAGCCTGGATCAGCATAGCAGAAATGATTTTCCTTGACTTGTCCCCCACCAGTTAAAGGCAATGGTGAGTCCCACAGCTGTTACTGCTGTCAGCTGTGTTACATATGAACTTTCATGGTGGTACCATAGTAGATCCAGATCACAGGCAGGCTCTACCCTCCACAGAGTGCCCTCAATACCATGATAGCCAGATAGGGCTTCTCCTCTGGAATTTCCTTCTCTTTCATGGAATTTGTTTCAAAGTCTCTTCAACACTTTATGTAAAAGAAGGATACTATAGCTGTGTTGGTAGTTAGACTTAGGTCTTCTGCAGTGGCTTTTATCTCAGAAATTCTTGGCCAACATTTACCAGATTCATGCCAGGAATATAGCTCAGTGGCACAATACCTGCCTGGTTAAGTGCAAAATCCTGAGTTAAATTCCTGGTACTTAGGGAAAAAAGCAGAAAGCGTGCAGATTGTACCACAATTCTTACAGGCTACTTTCAGAGACTGGAGACAAAGATTTGGCTTCCACGTAATGTTTTCATACTCTAGCTTTTCTTTACTTGATTTTTTTTTTTAGACACTAAAAGAGAGATAGAAATTGGTCTTAAAAATTGGGTAGGAACCTGTGAAAGTGAGAAGAATCCTGTCTTTTTTCTGTTCGATGATTTATTGTTAAAGCGATGTGCAGGGCTTTGCTGCTCAGACAATAACCAGTAGAACTAGCTATTGGAAATCACGCTCTTCCACCATGGAAAGTCTTCTTTATTGAGAAGAAGCATTGGGTGATGTGTGGGTAATAACATCAGAAACATAAGCTCCAGATGTCCACCTAGAATAACATCTAAGGATGTGGGTACTGGATGCCAAGTCTTGAGTTGAAATTATTATTTTTTAAAAATTTTATTTAAAGAGAAAAAAAAACAAAACAAAACAGAATAAAGGGTAGCAACAATACAGAATTCCAAGGAAAAAAGGAAAAGAACCAAAAAAAAAATCCACTAAGAAATCAGTACTTGACACATTACATGCTGACATCTTGGAAACAGTTGTTCAAATTAAAAAATTAAAACATGCAAAGTGTACATTCAAACAGTGACACTGTTAACAGTTCTGCTCCATGATCTGACAAAAACAGCAATATGGTCATCCATCTTACCCACTCAAACATACATGCAATTATATCAAAAGGGTAAAATTAAACACAAAATAGAACAAAGTGGGTCACAAGAGAGCAAGGTAAGAGACATAAATTTCAAAGCTAGGCAATCGGAGATACTCACTCTCTAACATATTGACTCTTGTTTTCTTCCTAATAGTTGTCCATTTTGTCACATACAGGGAGTTCACATGAAACAACATAATATGGAACTGATCTAAGCAGGATGAGGAGGGCATTTCAGGTCTTCAAGACCAGACAATAGGGAAGCCAAGAATGGCTGTCATAGTGTCTCTCATTCTCTTCAAAACAGCTGTCCATACCTTCATGTGTGTTGAACTTAAACAAAACAAAACAAGCCAAAATCAGTTTGAACAAAGAATGATAGTATTGCTAGATTTCACATCGTGACATTACGGAGTCAGCACTGGGTACTGTAGTGTCTCTTTTTCTTCAAAATAGTTGTTCATTTCAACATGCATTATATAGTTGGTTCTCGTAAACTGTTTATAAGCTCTACACATGCATGAGACTCTAAATGTATATCTATCCTTTCTGTATTAGAGGGAAAAATGAACCAAAGCAACACAAAACAAAACAATTCCTAGAAAAGCATGAAGCAAAAAGTCACATAAAACCACAATACAAGGTGATCTACAATGGTTACCATGATGTCTCAGCAGTATATAACAACATTAATAAAAAGAAAGCATTGGAGACATTATAACACTTCAAAAGCAGGCAATAATAAAGCCAGAGTGGGTATCTTAGTGAATCTTGTCATCTTCAGTGTAGTTGCCTATACTCTTAGACTTGATGCTATCAATCATAACAGATTTGAATAAAATCAGTCAATATAAAATAGCAATCTAACAAACCAGATTCAAATAAGATCAGTCATAATAAGACAATGTAAGTTATACAGGGCTTCTGATTAAGTTGATAGGAAATTAAGGATGATTACCATATTATGTTGTCTTATCTTTGGGATAGCTGACCTTGTCTTCGAGTCTAGTGTAAGTAGACAAACTGGAACAGCATGTAATCCATCCAAGCAGAGTGATGAGAATAATATAGATTTTAAATCTTGTTACCCCATTAACAATATCCTCTGCCTCCCTTTTTTAGATAATTCCTCCCCTTTCACTCCCATAGGGTGCACTACTTGTTTTGGGTCCCCCTGCCTCCTTATATAGAGCATCTCAATGGACCCTATCTCCTGATCTACTCTGCCTGTGTTTCTCTCTGATAGTATTTTGAGGCCTTCTGTACTAGAGATTATAGCCAATCTTCTCTGCCTCATTTCTGCTATTCAATTTTTCTGCCATTGGTTGTTTATTTTTCTCTTCCATTCCACTGTCTGCCCCGTTCAATGAGGCCTCTCTGCCACTGTTCCTGAAATGCTTGTACTCTTTTTCTCTCTTTCTAAAATGTCCTGCAGTATTTTTTGTAGGGTTGGATTGGTGGTCACAAATTCTCCCAGCTCCTCTTTGTCATGGAAGCATCTTGCTTCTGCATTAATTTCTAGAGAGAGTTTTGCAGGATACATCAATCTGGGCTGGAGGTTGTTCTCCTTCAGGGCTTGAATTATTTCACTCCAAGCTCTTCTTGAATTGATGGTCTGTGTTGAGAGATCTGCTGTGATTTTGATGGGTTTTCCTTTATAGTGATCTGTTTCTTTTCTCTGATGGCTTTTGATATTCTGTTCTTATATTGAATTTCTGGGATCTTGATTATTATGTGTCTGGGTGTAGCTCTGTTTTGGTTGTAGGTGGTTGGAGTTCTGTATGCTTCATACATCTGCATATCATTTCCTTTTTCTATGTTTGGGAATCTTTCCTTAGTAATTTCTGTGAATAGCCTTTGCAGTTTTTCTGTTTTGACTCCTGCTTCTTCATTCACATGCTTTATTCTTAAGTTATAGATCCTCTTGTCATCCTCTAGCCTCTGTATGGTTACTGCCTGCTCCCTTGTTATTTTTAAGAGATCTTCCCTTTCATGATCACACATTGCAAGCCTGTGTTCAATTTTTGATAGTCTATCTTTGGTTTCTTTCAAGCAGTTTTGCCAACTTTCTATGGAGTCTTTAGTTTGCTGGTAATCTCTTTGAATCTGCTTCATGAATTACAGGGGTTTTTTTTATATTCTTCATGGAACGTTTCTCTCTCTTTTTGTGTTCCTCTATTCTTCTGTCTTTCTCTTCTTGAGAGATGCCCAGCCTTTCTTTTATTAATCTACTTATCTCTTGTTTAACTTGAATTAGTATTTCAGTTTTGATCTCGTTTATGAGGTCCTGAAGATATCTCTTTATGTCCACTGACACTGTGTTTGATGTTTCATGTTTGCTGCCCTCAGTCTCTTTTGTATTTACCTCTCCTGAATCAATATTCTCAGGGTTGGGGGTTGGGGGCTTTTTCTTATTTCTCTCTCTTGTCATGTTTTTGGTTCCTTCCATGCAAGTGTATAGTGTAATTCTCACCCCCATTTATTGTTGGTTAGGGTTCTTCTGGAGCACGTAGGCTAGGGGCTTCTGCCCTCTGCCATCCGCTATCAGAGAGTGAAGTGCAAGCAAGGGTAGTATAAGTTGGCTCCTCCCCTCTGGGCCAGTCGACCTTTGCAGGCCTTCACTGCGTCAGTGTGCGCCGCCCTCAGGGAACCAATTGATTTGTGATGACCCACTGGGTCCCAGCCCAGTTCAAGCAGATTCCAACAATCTGCTCTGCGAGGGGAACAACCAACTGAAGCCGCTTCCTTACAGAGCCAGGGCTTTCTTGCCCAACTCCAATATGTCGTCTAGTTGGTTGCCCCTTTCCCGTGGGAGGGTCCCATTCCCATCACTCACCACGTGTTGATGCCGGTCCCCGAGAACTACTGGCCTCCCCGACCTCTGACCTCAGTGCAGCTGCAGTGCTAATTCATGGTGCCTCTGGGTGGGTCATGTGCAGGTCTGGTTCCAGGCGAGCCATGCACAGGGCTCTTAAGCTTCACGCTCCGGACGCTCAAGACAGTCGCTTCGGCCTGGGTTTGGTTGCTCAAGTGGATCTTGGGCATGAATTCAGGCAGCTCAGCGAGAATGCAGTGATTGCCGATCTTAGCTTCTCTAATGGTAGCCCCAGGACCTTGTATTCGAGCAGTTTCTTTCCCTTCAGTTTCTTCCTGGGTTGAGAGAGTCTTATCTCCCTCTGTTTGGGTCTCTCCAGGGTGTTCTATTCTGGCATTTGAGCTGTCTCTCTCAGAGAGGATCCCTATCCTGCTACCTACCAGTCCACCATCTTTGAAACCACATTTTGAGTTGAAATTGTTTTATAACCCCTGAATATGTTGTTAAATATTGAGATAATAAGACTACAAAACAGTGTCAAAAAAGAAATCACTGGGTTAACAATTATATACACTAGGACCAAAGAATCATGGAAAATAGTTCTGTTTTCTCCTTTGCTTGAGTCTCAATCTTACAAGACTAACCTGGGCTTAGACTTGGGGGAAGTGTTCCCTTCAGCCTCATTCATAGTACCTCCATTCATTCTTTCCACGATTCTGGTTGCAAACTGAATTGAATGAAACTGAATCAAATTTCCCCATAAGGTCAACTTTGAACCTGACCATTGAATTTGATTTGGTTTTCATCCAATTTGGCTTGCGACCAGAATCGTGGAAAGAATGAAGTTTGTGAACTGAGGCACCACTGTATTTCTAACTCTTTCATTGTCTTAATACGAAACGAATACCTGTTTGGTAGGATTGAAACAGTGAACAAAACCAAAGGCCCTGCCTGCACAAGGTTTGCACACTTCAAGTTTACTTTTCTCTGTTGTGTGTTCAGTGCTGCAGAGAAGTCAGGACTGACCTCATATAGAGGGCAGAGGCACAAAGACAGTGGGACAGTGAGTGAGTGAGTGAGTGGAGGAGATCATTCCAGGCAGAGCAAAGACAAGTGCAAAATTCCCAGGCAGAAACACCCCAGAACATCCACAGATAGCCAAGAGGCTAGAATAGGAGCAGATCAAGGTAGAGCTTAGGGAATGATGGTAGATGTATCGGCTGTGTTAAGTCTTGGCCTATGCTCCTTGCTTCCACTTTTCTCTTCTTGACCTGTATTTGCAGTAAGCTCATGTCTTGGGTGGGCCAGGCATGGTGGCCAGGAAATGAGATTAAGGGAAAGTCCAGTTCTTTTACTTGCTTCTGTGTGTGGGGAGGGGTAGGAGTGGGAATTGGGAGATGGTGAGTGAATCAAAAGTTACTTTTCAATCTAAAAGATGTATAAATCTTTCCTCTGCTAATACTAACCCAGACTTTTTGGACATCATTTTGGGCACTATCCTTACTGATTATGATAGTTGCTTTTTGAAAACCTTTCTTCTGTCTCCTGGACTTGTTACCAGCCAAGGCTCTGGAATGGCTGGTACTCCATTGTGTTACAAATATATTTGTATTTATTTGGGTTTTATTAATATTCAGTAACTAAATTTACACAGTTCCAAATTAACATATGTAAAAAAATGAAACACCCCCATTGCATCCTCTTCCTAATCCCCATCCCCCAAATTCCATCGACACAGGCCTTGTGGAACATCTGCTGTTGCACATGTTACACATACTGAGAACAAGATCAGATTCTTTCTTCTGTAGAAATAAGATAGGTGTCATTGAGATGCCAGCCCTTTCCTGTGAGTTAGTACCATTCATGGACTGCAAGGTAGGAGATCAAGAAGCCAACAAGAAGCCAAATACTCCCTGCAAATTGGCACCATGTGTGTGCTGCTGGAGAGAACCAGATGCCAGCCCCTTCCAGTATATGGACTGGGGGACAGGAAGGGCCAAGGTCCCCATTCCCATTCTCCCCCTCCAAGCGACTGGCTGATCTGGAGAAACACAGAATGTGATGATAGCTATTGAGGTAAAATACAACTTAATGCTTGTAGTGTTGAAGGTTTCATTGATTCGGCAGGTATGAATCCAGTAGTCTGATCATCTATTCAGAGGGTAACAATACACAATGTAGCATCACTGGGGGATCTCCTTCTGAAGGTAGTAGCCATTGTTAATTCCCAACTATCTTGTTTTGAAGTCCTGTATTATTTTCCTTGTTTTGTTGGGTTGGGTATTATTTTGTTTCATCATGTTTGATTTTATTATATCTGATTGCATGGGCAGCTATTTTGAAGATAACAAGATATATTATGATAACCATTTTGAATTTACTTACCTTGTTTTAAAGTCCTTTATTGTATTCACTGTTTTGTTTTTATTGATTCTGTTTTGTTCTGTTTGATTTTACTATGTCTGAAGGTATGGGCAACTACTTTGAAGACAAGAAGATGCATTATAGTAAACTTTGTTGATTTCCTATTATCTTGTTTTGAAGTCCTGTGTTATTATTCTTGCTTTGATTAGCTTTATTCTTTTTTTTTTAGATAAAAAAAGCAAAACAGAAAAAAGGATAGAAATAATACAAAATTTCAAGAAAAAAATGTTAACACTAAGGAATCACTAGTTGATAAATTACACATTGCTATCTTAGAAATGTTGTTCAAGTTATAGAATCAAAACATAAAAAGTGGGCAATCAAACAATAACTGCAAACCATTCTGTTCAGTGATCCAATAAAAACTTAGTAATATGGTCATCTATCTTACACTTAAACATATGTACAGTTATATACTTTAGAGCACTTTCCTATCCTTTCATTTTTATATTATTTATTATACATTTTGGATCTCATTAGTCCTTCAATTTTTATTATTCTTTACACTAGAGAGATAATGTGATGTTTACAAATATGAGTATTATTTATTTCACTTATGAGGATAGTCTCAAGCTGTCTCCATCTATCTATAAAAGCCTCAAGATCATAATTTTTATAGGTGAGTAATACTCCATTGCATATAATCTTTTTTATCCACTCTGCACTTGATGGACATTTTGGTTGTTTACAAATTGTGCTGCTATAAACATGGGTGCACATATATCACTGTGACATGACCTTTTTGTTTTTTCTTTGAAAATACCCAGGAGGGGAATAGCTAGATTGAATGGGACTTCCAGTCCTAGTCTTCTGAGTAATCTCCATACTGATTTCCATAGTGGCTTCACCAGTGTACACTCCCACCAACAGTGGAGCAGTGTTCCTTTTTCCCCTGCAGCCTCACCAACATTTGTTATCAGTTGCTTTCTTGATGGCAGCCATTCTTTCCAGAGTGATATGAAATCTCAGTGCTGTTTTAATTTGCATTTCTCAAATGACCAGTGATGGTGAACATTTCTTCATGTATTTATTTGCCATTTATATATCTTCCTCTGAGAACTGTGTTTTCATCTCCAATGCCCATTTTTGGAGAGTCTTTGAATTTGAGGGGCTTGATATTTTTCAATTCTTTGTATGTTTTGGATATAAGTCCTTGTCTGAGGGATCACTGGCTAAAGGTCTTTCCCATTCTGTGGATTTTCATTTCACTTTGTTAGTGATTTCTTTTGAAGTGCAAAAACTTTTTAATAAGATGAGATCCCAGTTGTTGATTCTTTGAAGTATTTCTGTGTGGTTTGAGTTTTGTTCAAGAATTCTTTGCCTACCCCTATGTCTCCAAGACTTCTACCTATGTTGTCTTCCAGTAGATTTAGTGTTTCTGTATTAATATTTAGATCTTTGATCCTTTTTGACTTTAGTTTAGTACATGGCAATAGGCATGGGTCTAGTTTCATTCTTTGGCAAGTGGAGAGCTAGGTTTTCCAACACCATTTATTAAAGAGGCGATCCTTTCTCCAGTGAACATGTGTAGCCCCTTTGTCAAATATAAAGTGGCTGAGTGTCTTTGTAGTTGTGTTTGCATCTTCCAGTCTGTACCACTGATCCTCTGGTCTGTTTCTTTGCCAGTACCATGTTGAATTTATCATTGTAGCTTTGTAGTATAGTTTCAAGTCAGGTATTGAAATGCCTCCTGCCTTGCCTTTGCTGCCCAGAATCACCTTTGCTATTCTAGGTTTCTTCTGTTTTCAAATGAATTTTAGGAGTGTTTTCTCTAGATCTGTAAGGTATGTTAATGGTATTTCGATTAAGATTGCTTTAAATCTGTGTCATGGTTTATGTCAGTGGCCCCCAGGCCTTATGTATTTGCATTGTGCATTTGTGATTGGTTCATTGTCTAGTGCTTGGATTGGTGGTGTCAGTGCTACACTGTCCTGGGGGTGGAGCCAGGATGTGATGTAATGGCGGGAAGAAGGTGTGTCTCTCTCTCTTGCTGGTTTCCACCTTGCTGTTTGCAGCTGCCATGAACTGGGGTCCCGCCATGCCACCCTGCCTTGGAGCCAACTGAGTATGGACTGAAACCTCCAAAAAACTGTAAGAAATAAGCTTTTCCTTTCCCAACTTTGGGCATCAGGTATTTTGTCTCAGTGAAGAATAAAAAGTAACTAAGACAATCTGTATAACCGTTTTGCGAGTATGGCCATTTTCACAGTGTTGGTTCTTCCTAACCAAGAGCAAGGAACATCCTTCTTTTTTTTTTTTTTTTTTTTTTGGTACTGGGGATCGAACTCACGACCTTGCGCTAGCCAGCCAGGTGCTTAAGCCACTGAGCTAAATCTCTGGCCCCATCCTTCCATTTTCTAATATCCTCTTCAACCTCCTTTTTTAGTGTGGTATAATTCTCAGCATACAGGTCTTTTGCAATCTTGGTTAGGTTGATTCCTAAGTATTTCATTTTTTAAGATGCTATTGTGAATAGCAATAATTTCTTTCTTGGTGAGTTTCTTGTTTGTGTACAGGAATGCTATTGATTTTTGATCATTGACTTTGTAGCTAGCTACACTGCTGAATTTATTACCTCTAGTAGTCTTTTAATGGAGTTTTTTGGGTCTTCTATATAGAGTATCATGTCATCTGCAAATAGTGATAATTTAACTTCTTCCTATCTTTATTCCTCTTGTCTGGTTGCCCTGGCTAATATTTCCAGATCTATATTGAATATGAGTGGTGATAGTGGACATCCTTGTCTTGTTCCTGATTTTAAAGTGAAAGCTTTCAGTTTTTGTGCATTTAGTGTAATGTTGGCTGTTGGTTTGTCATAGATGACCTTTATAAGATTGAGATAGATACCATCTATTCGGAGTTTCTGTAGAGTTTTTATCATGAACAAGTGTGGGACTTTATCAAAAGCTTTTTCTGCATCTATTGAGATGATCATGGTTTTTGTTTCTGTTTTGTTTTTTGTTTTTGGCTCCATTCATGTGGTGTATTACATTTATTGATTTGAGTATATTAAACCATCCCTGCATTCCTGGGATACATGCCACTTAGTCATGATGTATAATCTTCTTGATGATTTGTTGCATTCTCTTTGCATCAGTGCTCATTAGTGAGATTGGCTTATACTTTGCATAAGAATCTTTGCATCAGTGCTCATTAGTGAGATTGGCCTATATTTTGCATAAGAATCTTTGCATCAGTGCTCATTAGTGAGATTGGCTTATACTTCTACTTTTTGTTTGAGTCTTTCCCTGATTTTGGTATCAGCATAATTTTGCCTCCAGGAGTGAGTGGGGGAGGATTGCTTCCCTTTCAATTTCTTTGAAGATTTTGAGGAGTACTGGTGTCTAAATTTCTTGTACAATTCAGCTGTGAATCCATCAGGACCTGGGCTTTGCTTTGTTGGTAAGTTTTTTATTACATTTTCAAGTTCAGTAACTGATATTGGGTTATTCAAAATTGCTATATCTTCTTGGTTGAGCTTTGTAGCTCATATGTTTCTAGAAGTCTGTCCATTTCCTCTGTGTTTTCCTCTCTATGTGAGTAGAGATTTTCAAAGTAGGTATTCATGATCTTTTGAATTTCCAGAGGCTCTGTAACAATGTCTCTCTTTTTCAGTCCTTATTGTGTGAACTTGAGTTTTTTCTTTTTCTTTATAGGGTTGGCTAGAGGTTTATCAATTTTGATCACTCTCTCAAAAAATTGGCTCTTTGATTCATTAAGTCTTTGTACTGCTTTTTAATGTCATTTGCATTAAGTTTTGGTCTGGTCTTTACAATTTCTTCTCTTCTGTGAGCTTTGGAATTTACTTGCTCTTTTTCTAGAAGCTTGAGATGAAGCATTAGATTATTGATTTGTGCTTGTTCTGTTTTCTTGATATGACAATTTATTGCTATATATTCCCCTCTTAGGACTGCTTTCATTGCATTCCACAGGTTACTACAGTATGTTGTATCAACATTTTCACTGAATTGTAGGCATTGCTTTATTTCTTCTTTAATTTCACTTGTAAACCACTGGTTGTTCAGAAGGTTGTTATTTAATTTTCCATGTATTTATGCAGGTTTTTCAGTTTCTTTTGCCATTAAATTCTAATTTCCATGCAGTATGGTCAGATAATATGCATGGGATAATTTCAAATCCCTTTGCGTACTTAAGAATATTCTGTGGGTTAATATATGGTTTATTTTGGAGAATGTCCCACATGCAGCTGAGAAGAATGTATATTCTGATGCAGTTGTGTAGAACACTCCGTAGACATCTACTCATTCTATTTGCTCATAGGTATGATTGAGTTCTATTATTTTTTTGCTGACTTTTTTCTAGTTGATCTATCTCTTTGTGACAGTAGGGTATTATTTCCCCTATTACAATTGTATTCTTGTGTATTTGGTTTTTCATGTCCATTAGTATTTGTCTTATATAGCTGGGTGCTTCTACATTTGGTGCACATATATTTATAATTGTTAGTTCTTCCTCTTGAAGTTTTCCACTACCAGGTATGTAATGGCCTTCTTTATCTTTTTTAATCATTTTAAGTTTGAAGTTTACATTGTTTGCAGCAGAATAGCTACCCTTACTTTTTTTCTGGGTTCCTGTTACATGGAATACTGCTTCTATCCTTTGACTTTTAATCTATGAGTTTCCTTTTGAGTTAGATGTGTTTCTTGTATACAGCATATTGTGGGATCCTGTTTCTTGATCCATTCTGTCAGCCTATTTCTTTTGATAGGTGAATTGAGGCCATTTAACATTGATGGATATTACTGATATGTACCAGTTAAACTTTGACATGTTATATTCTTGTTGTTTGTTTTCTGCTTTTCCATGTTTTTTAGTTTTTTGCCCTTCCTGGTGATTGCTTTATGTTGTTGTTCTGGAGATTGTGGTCATTTTTATCTCTATCTAGTTTGTCTTTCAGTACTCTTTCTAGGGTTGGTTTGGTGGACATGAATTTGTTCAGTTGTTCTTTGTCATGGAAATATCTTGTTTCTCCATTAAATTTGAATGAAAGTTTTTCTGGATACATCATTCTGGGTTGAAAGTTGTTTTCTGTCAGGGCTTGAAATACTTTACTCCAATCTTGTCTTAACTTGAGGATTTGTGCTGAAAAGTCTGTTGTGATTCTAGTGGGCTTTCCTTGATAGGTGAATTGTGTCTTTTCTCTAACAGCTTTTAGTATTCTGTTTCCATGCTGTATGTCTGAGATCTTAATTATTATATGTCTGGGTGTAGATTGATGTTGGTTGTGACTCTTTGTCAATCTATATGCCTCACTTATCTGCGTATCAGATTTTTCCCCCCTATTTGGGAAATTTTCTGCTCTTCTGTGAATAGTTTATGAATCTAATTTGTGTTGACTCCTGCATCTTCACTGATGCCTCTTAGTCTTATATTATTTCTCCTGGTGTCATCTTGAAGTTGCTGGGTTGTCATTTCATGCTGCTTTGTTATTTTTAAAAGTTCTGTCCTTTCATGATCATTAACTGCGATCCTGTCTTCAAGGTCTGAAATTCTATCCTCAGCTTCGTTTAAATGATTTTGCCAGCTTTCAATAGAATTTTTTGTTTCTTGGATATTTCTTTGAATTTGTTTGATTAGCTTTATTCTGTTTTATTTTTCTTGTCTTTATTTTCTTTAAAATAAAAATTACCAAAAAAAGAGAGAGAGAGAGATCAATGTCATTCCAAATCACAGTCTCTTTGAGGCCCCTTGGTACCCTGCAGGGCTGTCCCTGTGGATAAGCAGTGCAAGGGTAGTCAGACTTCTGATAAGATCATTCCCAGTACAAGTAGGAAAACTAGGTCCAAAACATAAATGTCATGTCTTGAGAAATAACCAGAATCATTCTGGTTTGTCCTCTTTTCATAGTATGAGAAACTCAACACCTCCCAAGCAGTTTATTTTTTTATCACAAAAGAGCTTACTTGACATTTTTGAGAGTTCAAAGTAGAATTTGTCCCATTCTGTGCCCTCCTTCCTTTCCTCTTCTTGCTCACACCTGGCCTTGCCAGGTCTGTGTTTTGAGTTTCTGTTACACAGCATGAAGAACAATCTAGAACTCATTGTTGGCTTGCGTTCTTAACCAGGAATTTTACAGTGCACTAGTTTGCTCCCACCCTTTGCAGTAAGTACGACCACTCTGAGAATGAATGTCCAGTAGAAAGGATATGTCCACCAGCAAAGCTGGAATTTTCATTCAAATCATTTTTCGTTGAGTTTGAAAATGATGAGCTTTACCCCTTCATCTGACACAGTGTTGGGGAGCAAAAGCTGGATTTGCATCTTGTCTTAAGATGGAGCACATTTGCAACTCCTTTGTGGCTATTTCCTCCCATGCAGTTTTATCTTGTTTTTGCTGTTTGTGAGACAGACTGCACAGTGCCTTACATTTGGGCTTCTGCCTCACTCTTTAGTTTCTCTTGAGATTTGTCACTGCCTGCTGAGTGTGGGAGACAGTCTCCTCTGGAGGGAGGCAGCCCTGCTGTGCTGAGAAGCTGAGAGGGCGGCAGTGGTATGGAGCTAGTGTCTGCCTGTGCCACAAGTCCTCTCCTCGCCAGCCTGCCGGATCACAACAGGACACCAGCTGCAGACATGCTTGACACAGTGTCAGCACCCAGGGAGCGAGGAACACCTTGTGGCTATTCTGTAGTTGTCATCATTGTCACTGTCATCATGAAATTGTCATAATGTGTCACCTGTGCCATTGATATGGGAGTCCTTACACACCGCTTCCTCATGTTCCATGTGACACACAGCTGGCTCTGCCTGAAGCACTCTGCCCTAGCTCTGCCTCTCCTGCAGGAGTTTCTCCACACCTTTAAGTCATCTCTCTTATTCTTCACCTTCCCAGGGCCATTATATTATCACGAGCCACACCATTTAATAGGGATGATTTGTTCTCGTGTGCCGTAGACCTCAGGTGGAAGAATGAATGTATTTGTGAAGAATTAGGCAGTTGTATGAAGGAAAAAGTTTTCAGAATTACTATCATGTTTACTTCTTTTTCCTGGCTTGTATGTGTTGTGATTCACAGCAAGAATTTCTGCTCTGTAGCTAATGCTTTTACTCAGACAGTGCCACTGTTTGAGAAATAATTTTAATTTTTAACATTTGTGATTTCTCTTAATTTAATGGTTTATACTGCCATAAAGGTCAGCTATTACACTTGGCTTTACAATGCTTCCAATTATTTTTAACCTTGAAAATATCAGAAAATATTTTTGCAGCTTCTAGAGCTATTCTGAATTTTGTGTTTCCATGAGAACATAAAGTTTGTATTTAAGAAAAGCGTTTTTTTGTTTTGTTTTGTTTTGAGACAGGGTCTTGCTATGTCATTCAGGCTGACCTGGAACTCACAGTGATCCTTCTGTCTCTGTCTCAGCCTCTGCAGAGAGGGGATGATAAGCATGCACCAGCACACTCAGCCCGAAGTTTGTGTTTAAAGGAGCACACTTTCTTCTATCTTGCTGTAAGAAAGCCATGAAATCTGCAGTTAGGGTGCTCAGAGATTAAAGTGGCAGAAACAAGGAGCCCCTCAAGGAGGTGACATTACTGCTGTTTATGAAAACTGACCCTCCTTCCTTCCTCACTCCCTTCCCCTCCCACCTTTGGGACAGGGAGCACCTGTAAACTCTTTCACAAGAGCTGATGCTGGTAATGTGCTTTCCTGTTTTAACACCAAATCATAGTGTTGAGGAGCAGCATTGGTTTCCACATGAGAGAGGATGTATAACCACTGTCTTTCGTTGGCTCATTTGGCTTAACGTGAGGACCTCCTGCCACCTCCACCTTCCTGCAGATGGAGACCCTGTTAGACTCTTTATGGAATTGGAAAAGGAGGCAGGAAGCAATGATGAGGTTCTTTGGTGGTGGGTGGAAACAGTACCCAGCCTGTCTAGAAAAGGGCAGCACAGGGAGAATCAACATAGAAAACAACTCTAAAGCCACCTAAAATCCCTTGTGTATATGCATGCATTGCCTAAAGAGGTAGCATAAAGTATCAGGAAGAAAGCACATAGCAGTGATGGCAATCCTTTTAGAGCTTTCAATCACGATAGCTCATTGCAGGATGCTGACATCGAGTACTTACAATGTGAGCCTTAATGTTTACGTGTCTACGTTATTTCACATCAAATGTTGATGGGTGGGCTTCAATGTTTCTCCCCACTCATGTGCTAGGTGTGAAGAAAGACATATGCAGGGACCATGGTCGCCCAGTGTAAAGTGCCCTCTGTGTGCAGAGGCCTCGTCTCTATGTGGACACTGCACATGCAGCCTCTGGAGTTCCACTGCTGAGTTCACTACCAGGCGATTTTCTTGGCAGCATTTCCCCTGTTTGCTGGCACAGTGTTCTTTAGGGTTTCCTTGTCCTCCCCTCCTCTCAAATGCCATGTTCAGTCCACCAAGATATACTGTCAGACACGCTGTGAAAATGTGTCTTGACCCTAACCCTTTCCTATCAGCTGCACCTGTGTCCCCAGCAGAGTGGTCCCCTCCAGGCCTGGAACCCCATCGCAGCCTTCTGCTCAGTCTCCCTCCTCCTGCCTGCCCGGGGGTCCTGTCTCCTCTCGAGGCACTGACTAGAGTGAGTACTGCGAGACATGTCCGTGTGGCTGTGTCTGTCAGGTAAATCAGTTATTCTAGTGGCTTCTTATTCCTCTCAGAGTCAGTTGTACTTCATTATGGCCTGAAAGGTTCTTCGTGTCCTGGGCCCATCCTGCTCTTACCCCGCTGTCTCTGTTGCTTTTTCCTGAACCATTTCCTCCTGTCAAGAAAGGTTGTGGCCAGCTCCTAGTCCCCAGCAAGTCTCCCGTAGTTACCCTTCTCACTGAGGCTTTCTCTGACCCCATTTAGAGTTGCATCTCACTTCCTGTCCACCTTGTCTTATGTGGTGGATACCCCATACCAGATCCACTCACATACATTTGTCATTCATTTTCCCTTTCCCTTTGCTCCTTCTCTAGAAGGAGTGCTTTTTTCTGTCACTGGTTATTCCAAAAAGCCCGGAGTGGTACCTAGAAAAAGAAAAAAATGAAAGTGATTGCTAAACCCTTTAAGGGACTATCTGCAAGTATGATGCGCAGACAGACTGAACAGAAAGAAAACTTATTTGTTGAATGAGTAATCAACCAGTGATCTCGTTTTTCCAAGCCAACTACAGTGGAGGAAGGGGGAGTTTTAGGAGAGCTTTGACATGGCATATCGGTTGGAAGGAATTCTCTGGTGGTTGTGTTTTGTCACCTGTGTCACTGGTTGGCAGAGACCAGGTATCTGAGAAACATGACCCATTGTAGTTAGTACCACGTGTACTAAAATGCCATTCAAGTGGGAATGTCTTAATATACTTGTAGGAAATATATAAGTTCAGGGTGACTCATTTAGAGAGGAAAACAGTAAGATACTGGGATTTCATCTGTTAGCCACTCGGTTCCAAACATGCTCAGCTTGGAGATAAAGGCAACATAGGAACCAGTTACTGCCTTGAAGAGCCTGGTTTTCTCTCCACCTCTGTTACATGCTCTTCACCTTGGAGAGAATCAGCCGCAGACATGTTTGGAACCTGCCTCACTGTCCTCAAGATACCTTCCTGCTCTCAGGACTTCTGCTGGAGCCAGGACTGTGGTGGCTTCATGGAAGATGGTGAGCTGTCTCCATTTCTCCCAAGGACAGAACAGTAGACAGTACATCTTGCCCAGGCTTCAGGTACAATCAAAACTGTTGTTGGTCAGACAGTGTGGTGACTTTTTAGGACAGGTTATAGAAATGCTTGTAATTTAATCCTACTGGAGCAGTTTATACCAGTTTTTCCTCAGATATGCAGACAATAAGCAAGGCTATCCCAAATAAATATTCTGTGCTGAAATGTATTTTCAGAAGCATGATGTTTAAAATGTCAAGCATATTGTTTACCATAGGATGTCACAGAGTCTACACTCTGCCCTAAGCCTTGTGAATTTCCCAAAAGTTATCTGGGAACTGGTCCTTCTCAGATTGATTCAAATGCAGAATCCCCTTCTGGGTGCCCTGTGGGCCTGTGTTCCTGTAAGAGGCTTTGAGAGGTGTGAGGACGGTGGGGCATGTGGGAGCCTATAACTGGGCCACGGGTAGACACTGTCCTGCAGCCTTCTTCATAGCATCAAAGACAACAATAATCACAGCATCAGCAGCAAAAGAATTTCCTAATTCTCTCTTTAACACACCAGCTGGGAAAGCGTTTCCAGAAGCCAGTTATTTGTGGAAGACAAGGCCTTGAGACCACTTCTTGGGCATCTGTGCAGGCTGTCATTGTTAACATGTGTGCATGGGATACATGTGTTAGCGCTGAGAATCAGGACAGAGTGAGGGGGGTGAGCGTCCTCCACATGGGGTCACAGTCTGGGACAGCAGGTGTCACCCACGGTTGCTGATTCATTGTACACAGAATGGCAGGTTCCAAAGTGCGAACACAGTGGCACTATATGTGTCTCTCCACATGCAGTTTTTCTTTAGATGTAATAAATAAACAATTGTACTTTAACCTCCTTAACTGCTAACTTTAAGAAGATACTGGGAAGAACGCAGTGTGCCGCACTGGAGTGTGCAGCGAGCCATGCCTGCATGGTCTCTGGTCTTGAGCTCCTCCCAGAGCCCTGTGGCAGGGGTGCTGGAGGGAGCTGGAGAACCCAGGGGCTGCACGAGCCAGTATGTGACTGCTAATAGTTGGTCGCACATTTGGCAGTTTCATCTAGACTAGCTGTTGTTTTTGTATCCCATCTGACTCTAATTACCAGAGGCCACCACTCTTTTTGAGAGGATTTGGCAACTTTAAATGGCCAAATTGTCTCTATTCACTTACAACCTAGGACTCTGGCTTTGGTATTAAAAAGTAATTGGGAAACACATTTATTAATGTCAGCTTGCATGGCATTGCCTTGAAAATTCTCTTTTCTGGAACATCACAATTCCTTTGGATTTAGGTGACTTTGACCAATGAAGTTTAGCTTTCTGCTTATTATCCACTAAAGCCTCTAAAACCCAATGCTGTCATTCGAGATGAGTGCAGCGCCATGCAATTCTTGGCTTTTCTCTAGCATACTGTTGCCTCCCATCTTGTGAGTGTTTCCCAAGAAAAATACAGTTTCTACCTAATGGTTATTGAGCCAGGCATCTCCTGTCCCTTGATGTCAGGCCTCCTCTTCCTGTGGGGTTCTTAGGGCTCTTGCTTGTTGGCACTCTGTGATTTGGACCTTTTATGTTGGCATCTTCATGCTCTGACATGATGAAAATAGGGATGTGTTTGCTGAATTTGGAAAAGTGCATTATTTGGTAGCATTTTATACCTTCATTGCCATCCTTTGCACGGGTGAATTTGTCCTGGGTGAATTTGCCCTGTGAGCCCAGCAGGGAGGCTATAGGCTTCTGTAGTTAAAGGTGAGGAGAGACTTTTATTAGTCATGCCAGTCCTTTGTGAAAAGAGCCTTTTCACCACCTCCCCGGTTATCTACCAGGCTTTTATCATCATGTGGTTAAGCAGGAAAATGGGTCTTGCCCAATGAAAGGCAGCCCGTTTTGATTGTAGGAGGTATTTGGATTGTGGATGAGTACACTGGATGAGGATCAAATCCACATTAGTAGCAGTACCCCCAGAAGTTCAATCAACCAAGTAGATTTCAACTTTTTAAAGACATTTTTGATTCTTCTCTTCTTTCATTAGCCTGTGTTTGTGATACCTAAGCATCTTGAACCTTTCACTCTGTCTCTCCTTCCTTCCCTCCCACCTCCGCCATCTGTTGATCCCACCCCTCCCATCTCCACAAAGTCTACCTACCTGTTTCTTCTCCTTTTATTGCACTCCTCAAGTGTTTATATTTTGAGTTTCTCATTTGAGAGAAAACATGCAATATTTAACCTCAGTATCTGATATATTTCACTTAGCACTGTGGTCTCAAGGTACATTTATTTTCTTACAAATAGCTCAGTTACATCATTTTTTAACAGTGAGTAGTACTCCATAGTTTACATGTACCGTATTTTCTTTATCCATTCATCTATTGATGTAGGTTGTTTCCAAGATTTATGAAACACCTTGTCACTTTCATATAGACTGAACTAAAATAAGCTGGGCATATCTCTGTCTGCATTTGTTTGATAAAGTATGCCAAATTTTTGTTTTAGGAAATCCTACTTCAGTTGGTTTGGATCCCTACTAAATGAGTGAAACAACACACATCTTATGGATCCTTCTTATTAATTTCAAATACACAACAAGTGATCTGTCCCCTCTAACAGTCCCACATCGTTAGTTGAATCTTGCCTTCCAGTGAGTGTGATTTGCTGTGTGAAAAAATTAAAAATGTCTTGTATGTTTCTTAATCCAAAGCAGTCTACGGCTTCCCGCTCTGGAGGTGAAGTCTCCTTAACAGGATCTAGTAGCTGTGAGCAGAGGCGGAGGCCGCCCCTGCCAGCACATGCCCTCCACAGGGAGAGCTGTTCATGCCTGCACCTCTCATTTACTCTTGGCCTGTTTGCTCTCTGCACCCAGACTGCATTCCCTCCTGACTTTGCTTGTGCCCTGGACTCCACCTTGGTCCTTCCCTGAGGCATCTTATTGCTTTGACCCAGGATTCTGTGGCTGTGAGTTTGTACCTGGAGCATCTGTCAAAGGCTTTGTGCTGAAGGCTGGGTTCCCACAACTGTGGCATTGCTGGCAGGCGCTGAGGTGGACCTGGCCTGGTGGAAGCACTGAGGCCCTGTGAAGGGGCCCGAGAGGCAGGGATGTCAGCACCCTAGAGACTTCCTGTCCCTCTCCAGTCAGGCAAAGCAGTGTGAGACACTCAGCCCACCCCATTTAATCCTGCAGAGGTTGGATGTGTGCTCTTGCGTGGTAAGAAGCGTTCATCCTAGGAACCAGTGTTTGTGAGAGACTTCATATTGTTGATTAAAAGTAAATCAAACAGAAGACTTTGTGAACAACAACCACAAAACCACTGAAGCCCAGATCAGAAACCTAGAATGTCAGCTTAAGAAGAGGCAGATCTTAACCTGGCCCTCTGCTTGTTAGTGCGTCCTGTGGTGCCTCTTGGTGGAAAGAGCTTGGCCTGGGAGAAGGCAGTGTTTGACTTGGCTGCATAGACATGGAGTGCACAAGTCTCCTTTTGTCTCTTAGGGAGTATAATTTCTTCATTTATTTCCCCTTTTAAAATTTATTCTGTGCATTTATGGGTAAATTTTGGAGCTTGAGAAAGTGAGGAAATGGTATCCCTGGCTTGAGCCAGGTAGCCTCTGGCTGCACCCCTGAACCTGAGCTGCTGCTCTGCCAGCTCAGCTTGTCCCGCTGACTGCAGACCGGGGGGAGGGGGTGCAGGCTCCCTGTCTCCACTTGAAGTGTGAGTTGTGCCCACACCTGGGTATCACAACTCTTTGGGCCTCAATGAGGAGCCTGGTTCAATGCCTGATCTCCAAGGAGCACTGTTGCTGAGCTGTGCTCACAGCCAGCTTCAGGGTTTCCTATTCTCCCTGCCACAGGTTGAGCCAGAGCTTCCCTGGCGTTACTGCCTCCAGGTTTGGATTCCAGGTCTCACTGGAGTCCTGTGAGTAGTCTGTTGCATTTGGTATTGTAGTAGTAGTAGAAATTCAAAACTTTGTGTTCTCCAGCTACTGACTTGCCAGCTATCTCACTTGCCAGCTATCTCACTTGCCAAGTGAATAACAGCTGTCTCAGAAAAGTGTTCATCTTTACCGTATTTATACATTTTTAATGTTTTATAGTTTTAGTGACCTTAGAAAAAGTGGTTTACCCAAGGAAAAGTGGTTACCAAGGGTGGAAACTTAAGGGAAACACAGCGATGCAGATCATGTAAAGAGAGGACTGCTGAGTCCAGGTGTGTTGGAGTAGACTCCCGCCAGGTCACCTGGGTCAGGGCACTGACCCTTCTTCAGAATTCACATTATTTCTCTGATGAAGTGGTCTCACATTGCTCATCTGTCAGCTGGAGTCTTGGCAGGAAACACAGGGATAATGTGCAGTGATGTGGGCAGGGCTAGTAACATGAATGAGGAATAATGATACCTGCCAGATGATGTGAAAGACAAAACACAGGAATTGCCACAGATGTCTGGTGATGCGAGCAGTAGCAGTAGTATTAGTCTGTTTTTCATACTATAACAAAACACCAGGGGCAGGCTACTATATAAAGATAAAAAGGCTTATGTAGCTGAATTTTTACATGCTGGCTGTCCTAATGGCACAGTGGAGGCTGCCCCTGGTGTGTATCATGGTGGGAATGCAGGTGTGTCTTTCTATCTGCAGGGTGTTTTTCCACCTCCTCATAAAACCACCAGGATTCAATCAGGGAGGTCCAGCCCATGACTTAATCAGGTCTAATCATTTCCAAAAGATTCCACGAGACTCAGATTAAGTTTCTACATGCTTAATACCCTTAAAACAGATTCCAAGAATGAAACTTTTGCATGAGGAACAGCCCATTTTCAGAAGGTAACACACAGAGGCCTCCCACAGGAGCTATATCTGTACACAGGCAGATCACGGCAGGTGGAGGAGATGGGGTGGCTACTAAAATGCAGAAGGATGGGTAAGCAGGAGGCATCCAGGGGAAGGAGTGAAGGTACCTTCATGTAGAGCACAAGCAGATTTTCTGTCCCCAGGCTCTTGTTTTCCCTGTAGCTTGACATTGTCCATTCTGGTCTTCAGAATAGTTCTTTTGGTTTCTCAGGTCAAGTGCTTGGGATGAGGTCAGTTTCCCACCCCCAAGGCAGTCTGTTATCTTCCTCCTGGAGAGCATCAGAAAACATGCAGGCTCTGTGGATGCAGAGTTCACGATGTTGTAAATAAATTACAGAATCAGATTTGCCTACATGGAGACTCTCACATACACATTTCCTGTAGACAGGAGGATGCTTGGCTGCAGAAACTTCTTAAAATGTACAGAAGCAGCATAGGAAGCATCCACTCCCCAGGTATCAACAGGGTTAGCTGTTTGTGGAGAACCCAGAAATCCACTGCAAAAAGGATTACAACACGTGTCAGTAGTCCTCATGTCCTCAGAGCTGTGAAGATGAGTTAAGATTTCTTTAAACTTGCAGACTTGCATTGCCATACTGTAAGGTAGTCTTTGGGAGGCACCTAACCAGGAGATGAGCTGCCCAGTGGCTCTGCACCCTCTGCCTCATCCAGCAGAGTCAGAACAAACCCTCCTGTGAGGCTAGTGGGCACTGGCAGTAAGTCAGAGTATTCAAAATATTATAATTGAATACTGGTAAAGTGAAAGGTGACATTTTCTTCCAGGACAAGAAGGTCATATGTCCAGGTGAGAAGTAGCAGCAGCAGCAGCAGTGAAAAGGACTGCGTGTGTCCTGATGACCAGCATCTTTCTCGCAGGAATCAGCTCTGCTAGCTCCTTAGAAGGCCGTCTTGGATATTCAAGGACTGGGGACTTTCACCCCAAAGTAATGTTGCAAGTGCTGTATTTCAGAGGATTTACCCTCTTCTGCCCAAAGAGATTTTCCTGTTTATGAGTGCCTAAAAAAGGCTAATAAGCAAGTGCCTATGGTGTCCTAGTGGTAACCCCCAGCTTTCATCACCAGCCATTACTGCTGGGATACATATTTGTTGAGTGCCAGTGAGGTATGTGCCAGCATCTAGATAAATTTGAATATGCTTAGAGGTCACCATACAGGAATCCGTAGTTTAATGGGGGAAGTAGACTCTTAAGCAAATGTAGGAAGGAACATTGTCTGTCTTTACTCATGCTGGTGGTCAGCTAGGCAAATGCCTTCAATGCGGGGTGAGAGGGGGGAATTCTACCAGCTTTCCTGAGGATCAATCAGCTGGATGCAGAGAACAAGAGCCCAGGGCCACAAACTAAATCCTTGGGGTTGAAATACAACTGCAGTCTGTAGAACACTGTAAACACTCTGATGCCCTAAACATATGGTATCGTTTCTCTGATTCACCTGTTTAGCGACAAAAGAAAAATGTACCAGTAACCATGGCGATAACTTCCATCCCAAGTCTATTCCCTGCCTCTCTGGGAGGGGACAGCCCACTGGGAGGAGTCCTACTTTCAGGAACACTCAGCTGCACACTGCTGGCCAGAGTGTGTGTGTATGTATGTGTGTGTCTTTGTCTGTGATCTGTGCCTTGAAAGGTAAACTGGGAGAACACAAGAGAGGGCATGAACAGAGGCTGCCAGGCTGGATTTAGCTTCTGGAGCCAGGTTTCTTGAGGCAGCTCATGGTTCCGAAGATCTTCCTGAGCTCTTGGGCCAGATGTGTGTCTGCTCTGAGGCTAGCTACGTGGGTCTCGGGTGTACTATGTCAGCTATTGAGATGAGAGTCTTTCCTCTCAGCAGCTCAGAGAAACTTCTCTGCATTCCTCCCAAGCCAGAAAAGAGAAATCACACCTGATTCCAGGGAGATACAAGCTGCTTTCTTTGATCTATCCCATTATCATCCTAACTCACAGAAATAATTTGTCTGAATTTTTTTTTTTTTGTACCAGGGATTGAACTCACGACCTTATGCTTGCCAGGCAGGCGCTTATGCCACTAAGCTAAACCCCAACTCCCTAACCACTGTATTATTAGGTGTTTTTTTTTTTCCTGTCTCTTCCATCCCTAATATAATTTAGAACAAATATTTGTCCATTTTCCTCTTTCCGAGAAATGAATGCACTTGTGTACCTTGAAATGTATCACAATGTTTTTTCCTCCTTGTAAGTCTGTTTTCTTTACATCCTGAACTTACTTGGCTGAAATAAGCAATAAATTTTTCAGCTAGTTTTCCACCTCTCTGATCCATGGGATCAGGCTCCTCCCACTCAGGTCCCATTCCAGGCAGTTCTGCCATATTTCTTCCCAATGGTGCAGCTTCGTGCTTGTCAAGCTGATTTGTGTTATAAGAAAAAAGGTTGGTTTTTTTTGAAAAATTTTTAATCTCTCGACTGAATGGAGAGAAGGGACGATAACAAGCATATCATGAATTTAATTTGAAGACAAAGACTTTTCATGAATATTATTTTTCTTAAAATAAGATCATAAAACATCATTGAGCTTGGGTACTGTCTTAATTACATACTATAAAAACAAAGGAAAATGCTCCCTAAACCCAGCCTGGGGGCACCCTGGGGGCACCGGAGCTCATCACTCTAGTAACAGGGATTTGTGATGCTTGAGAAATCTTTGTGATGGTCCTGCTCCGCTGAATGCTGAGGAGGGCCTCTCTCACTTTGTAGTTGAGTTTGGAAGGTCCAACACGTCTGCCCAAGACAACTCGGGGTATGTTGTGGGGCTCCAAGGCCGTAGCTGGAACTTGACTCTGCAACCCCGACTGTTTCCTCTGTGAAGAGGGGTTCAGGGTGCCTTCCTGCAGCCAGGAGTGAAGGTCAGCTCACAGCAGGGCACGCGGACCCTCCTGATCCGTCACCAGCTGCCTGGTCTAGTCTGGTTCCCCCTTGTCAATTTCTAGTCTTCTCCCTGCAAGGTGGCTGGCTGTGAGCACTGTCCTCCCCACCCGATTTGTCTGGCTTGTAAGCATTTATTCATTTTCAAGCCCATCGGCCCTCGATCTCTCCCCTGTCTTGCCAAGTACCTTTATCCACTTCCGGTTTTACCCAGCTGATATTTACTCCAAGCCCCAAAGGGAGGGGCCTGTACCAGGGGAAACATGGGGAGCTTGCTGCCCTCAGGGAAAGAAGCTGATGGTCAGACAGTGTGCTTAACAGGATGCAGCCAGTCTAGGGACTTTGCCAGGCTCTGCAGAAACCGGTGGAGGACAGATGAGCCCTGCGTGCATTGCGGTTTCCAGTCTGATGGTTCCTCCTCTCTCCCATAGCTCTGTGTCCCCAGCACCTGAGGCCATGGGGTTCTGCCCAGCGCAAGGCCTCCTGACCCTGAGGAGGTGGGGAACAGTGTTGCCCTCCCCTGAGCCACTGAAGGAGGAAGGATAAGCAGGGCTGTGGACAGGCGACTAGGATGTCAAGGCAGCAACATCCCAGGACCCCATGACAGCCTTTTTCCCAGGGCCAGAGAAGAGGCTCATGGGGCACACTGCCCAGGGTCACCGAGCTCGCCAGAGCCCAGGGTATGTCAACTGCCTCACCCCTGCCTCCCTAGGGTGAATTAACAGGAAGGTAAGAAACCTTCCAGAAGGCTCTGACTGCTGCTGTGGACAGCGCTCTGGCTTTCAGAAATGAGTCAAACACATAACTATCTCTAAAAAATAAAAATGCAGCCATGAAAAGAATGCTGGGGGGTGCCTCAGTTCTAGGCTCATGGTGAGTGTGGAGAGAACCAGTCATACTGGGGTTTGTTTTCAGCGTCAGCCAGAAACCCCTGCTCCTAATTATCACAGGGTCCTTGTGACAATGTTTGGTCTTTATTAAAATACGCACTTTCAGTCCTTATCCAAATATGTGCTTTCTGAATTCAAACTCTAAAGTACAGTGATAACTTGCCATGTTTAAATAAAATGAACCTGCTCCTGATTTCTCTCATATCCTTTTTTTGTCATTTTTAGTACACCTTGGAAGTAGAACTTTTTTTTTGCATTCATTTGAGTTGATGCTTGTGGTATAAACTGTTTTTTTCTCTTAAAGGGCCTGAACCATTAAGATTATTACTAATACAAGTAACCATTATTGTTTAAGGAAAACTATTCAAGTTGTATGGACTAACTCCCAAAAGTTATATTATTCTATATGTTGTAGTTAGTTTAAAAATCCAAGGGATGTTTATAAAAGTTTAAATCCAAAATGTTTAAAATTCTTTTTTTGCACAAAATATTTAAAATTTCTGCTAGGGATCTTTGTTTATATTTATGAGATTCTTTTATTCTATTCCAGTTATTAAAAGTAACAGGCTATTGAAAATGATTTATAGAAGATATTCAGTATTATAGAAATTTCTATTTGGCTTTCTTCTTAAAACTTTTTTTTGAAGAAAAAGTAATGTCTAATCCATTAAAGTTTATTTTAAATAGAATTCTCTTTAGAGATATTTGTATTATCCATATGCTTGGAAATACAAACCACTTTTTATAGTGTTCATAGTAACATGTTCTTAGTAGAAAAGAGAAAAAATTTAATTATTAAAATCTTTACAAATTATACAATTTTAACTACATAATGATTAAGAAAAGCCTTTAGAAATATTAGAAAAAGGTCATTTGTCAATTTAATGAGTTTTTGTAATGGCTTTTTTATTCTAAAAATGTTGCTGTAGTAGTTTACTTTCCAGGCTTAATTTGAGAGGTGCTCAGAAACTCTTCAGTTAAGTTGAGCACCCTTATTGGTGTCTAAGTCTCATCATCAGCATGTTATTTCCATTCTGCTGAGCTTCACTTCATTAGTAAACTTTCCCTCCTCCCCCTTCTCTTCCCCTTCTCCCCTCCTCCTCCCCCTCCTTCCCCTCCCTCTTTTCCTCTTCCTTCCCTTTCCCATTCTCCTCCTCCGTGTCCTTCTCCTCCTTCTCTTCTTCCTTCCCCTTTGCCTCCTTCTCCTTCTCCTTGTCCTCTTCCTTCTCCTCATGCTCCTGCTCCTGCTTCTCCTCTTCCTCCTCCTCCTTCTCCTTGTCCTATTCTATCTCCTACTCCTGATCCTTCTCCTTCTCCTCCTCCTCCTCCTCCTCCTTCTCCTTCTCCTTGTCCTCTTCCTTCTCCTGCTCTTCCTCCTTCTCCTCCTCCTCCTCCTCCTCTTCCTGCTTCTCCTCCTTTTCCTCGTTCTCCTTCTCCTCCCCTCACCCTAGTGCCTCCTCCTTCTTCAGGAGCTCTCTTTTAGAGACACAGTTTTCAGTGTATTTGGTTCTGTCCATCTGCTTTGCTCCCGGATAGTCCCCAGGTGCTTATGGGACAACGATTCTGAAGCTTCCACAACCAAGAAGCCGTGCTGCTATAGGGTTGGCGAAGAGCAAGGAGGAGCCATCCCTGGCCCCATTGTGCCAATGTCTCAGTTACTTTTCTTGTTATTGAGACAAAATACCCAACACCCAAAGTTAAAGGAGGAAAGGTTTATTTAGCTCTCAGTTTGTAGAGGTTGGTTGGCTCCAAAGCAGGGCAGCATGGTACAGTGGCTCACAAAGGAGAAAGTCAATGAAAGGCAAAAGACAGCAAAAGCAGCAAACAGTGAGTAATAAGCAGTGACCTTCTTTCTGTTCTTTTGTCCTTTTCAGGATACCATGCAGGTAGCATTCACCACCGAGGTGAGGCAGCCTTAATCCCAGCACCGCACCATGAATCAGTCCCAGAATCACATCCTTGATCCCAGAATCACATCCTTGATTCCCGAATCACATCTCATAGATCCAACGACTTCATAAAAGCCCTACCTATGACCTTGAGGCTTGGAGGAACATCTGGGTACAAGCCATAGCATCCTGTATCACATGTTTTGGAGGCAGATGTGCATCCGGGCACCCATGAGCATTTTGACGTGCCAGTGATTCTAGCCTGAGAACGCATAGGATAAATTCAGCTCACTGGGGAAAAGTTTGTGTGTTGTGACTTACCGTGCCATCCTTGAGAATGGGAAATGAAAGCGATGGTGAAATGCTGATGGGAGTGGAGTAAGCCGACGTTAACCTGCCCTTCCCTGTTGTGTGTTGCAGAGGCTGGAGCACAAGGAAGTCCTCGTGGGCTTGCTGTTCCTGGTGTTCCCGTTCATTCCCGCCAGCAACCTCTTCTTCAGGGTGGGCTTTGTGGTGGCCGAGAGAGTCCTTTACATGCCTAGGTAACTGCTGCAGTGATTCCTTCCTTATAGCCCTGCCCTCTGCACCCCGATTTGACAATGTCAGACTGTCCTTTGCATGATGACAGATAGGTCTCTGGGGAGCTCAGGTCTCTTATCTCTGCTGCAAAAATAGCTGCACAGAAGCTGGTGAGACTGCATTTGCGCGTGCACACACACACACACACTAGTGTCAGAGGTTTATCCTGGGGTGCAAGCTCAAGCTAAATGGAAACTGCTGACTTGAGCACAGTCAGGATTTTAGCAGTATTGCTTACCATACCCTCTGTCCAAATGTATTTTATTAAATATAATTTTCTAGAAATGGTGTTGATTTGTATAAAACATTATGACTGGCATCTTCTCTTTTTCCCTTCCTTGTTCTTTTGTTTTATTTTGTTTTGTTTAATTCAAGTAGGAATAATCAAAATGTGTCCTTGAGAAAAAATGATTTAAAAATTATGAAGGGCATTCAGAGATGCGTGCTTCCATAACAGCACCTGGCTCTGCATTGGACACCGCCAGAGCTGGTCTGTGCTCTTGTTTGCTCCGAGGGTGTCCTCGCAAGGCCAGTTTCTGTTCAGATGTCTGGAAGGATCACTGAACCAGGAGGCCTCCTCGGCCTTGCTATTTACTGATTGTAAGGCCTTGAGTAAGACATGAAGCTTTTGCATCAAATTTTCTTGTTTTTAAATTTAGATTTTAGTAACCTTCCTAAAATTAACACTTTGGCTTATCTTCTTGCCTTTTCAAAAAATCCATTCTCTATAAGTTCTATAATACCTTCTGACGTTCTATAAGAGTGAACTTTTCTGTAAGATAGTATCACAAACCAAAATATTTTAAGGAAATTGTTTTTTGTTGATGATATTATACTTGATGTTTTAAACACGCATAATTAGAAATGAGCTTCGTGACCTCCAGTTCCTTCACTCTGAACCTAGCAGCCTGCTCAGGACCTGGCAGCATGGTGATTTAACCTGACCTCACATATAGGTAGAGAGCCAGCCACGCCTCACTGTTTGTGTCCTCAAGCCCATTTGGGAAGGAGGTTGCTTGTACACACGACTCAAATACAGCACAGTTCATCAAGTTCTGTGCTGTCTGGACATGGGTCTTGTGCAAGTCTGCCCATGGCGAGGAAGATGCCTGGCCTGCCGAGCATGGAGGGTGGATGTGGGGAGTGGTCCACTTGGTTGGGTGGGAAGTGTCTCGAGTTGGTCCTTCTCTGCAGTACAGTGATTCCAGTTCTGCATCCAGCTGCTATTTCCAGAGCATCTCTGCCACAGGTGCTGCAGTAGCATCTGCAGCTGAGAAGATAAGTGAATTTCAGGTCCTTCCTTGGTGTTTACTAACTGTTGATTCACAAAATGAAGATTTTTTACTTGGTTTAATAGGTCTTTATTCTTTAAAGTACTACTTACCGTACTGATTAATACTAGTTTACACTAATTATATCCAAACATTCATTGAACTTCTATTGCATTTCAGTCACCATGCCAAGTACTCTTCATATCCATGGATCGATCGGCACTGCGAGTGTAGGCTCACAGCTCACCTCAAACACCCCACAGATGCTGGCCACAGTGTGATTCCTCTGAGCTTCAATTTTCTCCACTGTATAAAATGGGGATACATCAGCACCCAACTTGATGATATGGCAATCAGTGAATGAGATAATCATATGCAAACCTTAGAAAGTGTTGTGCATTATACATGGCTGATGAATGTTAAGTATTATTGTTGATATAAACTGGTACTATTGTCATTATTTTACCAAAATAAAGTCAGCTCTGAGAGGTCCGAGGCTTGGCCGGGCGATTGGGCTCACTTCGGGACAGAGCTGACATGCGGGTCCTGGTCTACTGATCATATCAGACGTCCTCTCATAGGTGCATCTCGGTGTTCTTCTCCAGTAAGAAAGAAGAACATGTAGCATGGTAGAGTCATTTCAGTCTGCTCCATTTGGTGATGCAGCCTTGATACATCCAAGAACACTGAGATCTGACCCTCAGGACTGTGGTATTCAGAGTGAAAAAGAATAGCATGTGTGGCAGGAGGGTTCCCGTGTAGGGTTCAGGAAGTAACTTGAGGAAGGAGAATGGATCAGCCATCAATGGGGAAACCTGCAGTAGCATCTTATTTAATGAACTTTCACCCAGGCAAATAAGCTCCCCCAAAGCTCCCCAGGACTCTGCCATCTCTGATTCTTCCTGTGCCACTGTGTCTCCAGGAGCCCTCTCTGCAATGCCATGTGTTTCTGCTAGAAATACATATGAGAAAAGCATCAGCATCACCTTGAACAAATGCCTGCCTCTGAGTCCAGTTTGGATTTGCTTTATTTGGCCAACTCCATGAAGAGGCATCCAGAATCATCTTCCTTGAGGTGATCTTCACTACAGAGGTCACTGTTTCCCTCACAAGTTCTGTGTCTGTGCATTGCAGCGGTGTTGCTGTCACCATTTTCTGATGCTTTTTTCCAACTACTCAGTGACTCCTGGATTCATTTCCATATTGCCCTGGGCCCAGCAGGCTGCTGAGCTGGCAGAGCTGGACTCAGGAGGCCAGAGTCCCGTGGTCAAGGAGGTGGAGGTGCTGCCCTCCCCTGCGGGGTGGCCTGGAGGCTGATGACAAGGTTGGGTCACTTGGCTACCGCTTCCTCCACAGTTCTGATCAGGTCTGAGGTGGACCTGGAAGCCTGAGGATCCTTGGGTGGGATGTTGTATCTCCAGGGAATTCCGGTGTTTCTTCACATCCTCACTGTATCACTGCACACCAATGAGGAAGTGGTTTTCTTACGGACTGGATTCTGTGCCCATCCAAGACAGTGCCACAGAAGCTGCCCTGGCTGAGTGAGAAGTGGAAGCTTTGAGGGAACTCATGTGCTGTGGCTGTGGAACATGTCTCATGACTCTGCCAGCACCATTGTATAAGCATTTGAGTTTTCTTTGACAGTAAATGTCTGTCTCTGAAAGATGTTATCTGGTGGTGGAGAGTGGAGGACAGGGTGGCCAAGAGCAGCTGAAGTCCTCGCCCAGGCCAGAGAGAACATTACAGGTGCCGCATGCCTCTCCTAGAGCTCGCCTCGCACTGAACAAGACCTGCCGCGTTGATGACCCCACAAAACTTGGACTTTTGTTTTTGGCAGTGCCGCTTGTTGAACTCAGAGCCTTGAGGATCCTAAGCAAGCACTCCACCGCTGAGCTGCACCCCAGGCCTCCCGAACTGTTGCGCACACAGGACCCTTCTCTTCGCGCATCTCCTTTCATTGTCGACCTGGACAAGAACAAGCCATTTCTGCTGCATTAGTACCTTTGTTAAAGAAAGTATAAGTACAGATAAGATACATGCAGTGACATTCTTGAAAATACAGGCAGGTCGTCGCCTTCATGCAAAAATTGTGCTGGCTGTGAAACTTGAGTGTACAATAAGAAGATGGAATGAAAAGGTCCATTGGTAAGGATCTAAGGTGGAGGCCCATGGTAGGGCACTGCTTAGCATGTGCAATGCTGTGATGCAGTCTCCAGCACTGCAACAACAAACAAATAAACAAAAAGCACCCTCAGCTTGTAATTCTTCTGAAGAAGACAAACTTCCTATTGCTTATTGTGTTTCTTTTAAGCTCTTGTGAAGCTTTAACGAGCACAGAGGACCAGCAGCCCTCCTGAAGCCCAGCGGGATCCGTGTGGGCACTGATGTGGCCATTTTACAAGAAACGTCCAGCCCGAGTCAGATATAGCACCCCTCCACCTCCTCCATTTACATCTAACAGGGAAGAAGCTGTTTAGTTTTGACTTCTGCTCTTCAGTTCTTAAATGACAGCCTCTTCTCATTTGTACTTGGAATGTGGGTAAAAGGGACAGAAATCAGCAGTTTGCCTAGTCTTGCCTCGTTCTTAGTGTCAGAGTTTTACCATCCAAAGAAACTGGAGTAGTATTTGTCTTCTGGTGATAAATGTCAGGTTGGTAGATATCTTTTACGAACAAGGAGGAGAATTGGGGGGGGGGGCTGAAACCATTCTTTTATAGAAATTTTGCTCTCGTTCTTCCCCTCAGAGAATCATATAATTTTATGGCTTTTTTTTTTTTATTTTATGAAAGCCACATTATAAGGCTTCAAAGGACTAACATTTCTTAGAATTGATGAAGCAGAAATAGTCAAAGAAAGCTCTCAAATAAAATCATAGAAAGTAATTGAATATTCACCTACCTGCCACATTAAGGGTGATTTATTCACTTTAGTGCCAAAGAGCAAATTCTTAAGCTACTTGAAAACTTGAATGGACAGCGCAGAGGAGTTGACGGAAACAGTATTTGAGGTTAGACAATATTTGAGGTTAGAGGTAATAAATAAAATAACTGAGGGCATAGACGTTCAACAGTATGAATCTGAGGGGAAAATGAAAGTAGAAACTGCTCCATGTGCTTAGAAAGAGGTGCTTTTGCTCTGTGGAGCCCCAAAGCTCACACAGTCACATTAGACAGAAGCTTAGAAAAGGGTGAGGTTTATTCTTCTTCAAGTTTGAGAGGTATCTTCAGATCCTGTTCATTTGAAATGGAAATTCCGATTTCATTCGGGTCGCTATTGAAGTGATGCTGTGGTACCTGTTTCTCAGATGGCAGAGGTGGAAGGACCCGCTGTGGTGAGTCACAGTCCTCTAGTGTATGGCAGCCTGGCCTGTCCAGTCACCCCATACAGGCACACATGAGCTCCTCCAGAGTTGCCAGAGGAAAGTCACAATGATTTCAGGGTGGAAAGTTAAATCTGCATAGTCTTACAAAATTGTGAGAGTGTGTCTTTTCCAGATTCTCAGTATCTTTGTCATGTTTGTGGGCAGCCCTCTAGCCACTCTTTTAAAGATGTTAATGGCTTCTTAAATCTCACACTTTGAGGACCACAGGGCTGCATGATCGCCAAGGACCTCATAGCCCCACTCCTTAACTGCGTTCTGACTCAGAACAGCATGCAAAGCCAGGCTTCCTCCCAATAAGCCTTCTTCCACAGTAGTTTCTGCGGATTCGGTGACAGCTCTGTCAGTGTTCAGCAAGACAAGTGCAGGACGTGCTCTGAGGGACCAGACGGCAGTCAGGGCACAGCGTTCTGGGCCCCCTGGGAGGGCTGGGATCCTGGAAAGCAGCAGAACAACAAAAGCTCAGCCACTTGGTGAGGCAGCAGTGAGGACTGGGTATCAGAAGGACATGGGTGCCCAGCACTAGGAAGTGACAGGAGCACAGCCAGAGCTCACTACTCAACAGAGGAGTGGCTCACAGAGAGCGGAGCAGCCTGGGAGCTAGGTTGGGTCACCATGTGTTGCCTGCAGGAAGCCAGGGGGGACTCAGGGCCAGGGCTGCAGCCTGACTCTGTACAGGGGCTTGCAGCCAGGGAGGGACTGCCCAAAGTGACAGTGGTGCGCCCTGTTTTGTCTGAGGCCATGACTGGGATGAGGCTGAGCCACAGATAACTTGCCACTCCGATTTCATGGGACCAGGTCAAAAGAACAGTAGTAAGTCCTAGAGCCAGGCAGAGCCAGATACTCAGAGCTTGGCCTTTGTGGATTCATGCTTTGTTTGGCATTCTCATCATATGATGAGTTCTAGAGGGACTGCCAAGCAGCCCAGGCTTGTCAATGAGCCATTTGTCAAGAAGCCCAGGAAGTGGATTAATTGAGGCTTTCACAGTTACCAGGTCAAACTCACCAGCCCTCTGAGAATATATCCATATAAGAAAACACATGTGTTGGCTAAATTACTCAAGTCCATTCAGTTATACTTTAGTGTTGGCTGTGAAGTGTTTTTTATATGTTTCTATCACGATCAAGACAACCAGGTTCTTAAGTCATAATGAGAATGGGGGATCCTTGAGCAGAAATGCTGTGTCCTGTTACCTTGGAGATCGGGGAAAAGCGAAGGAGGGAGTAAATTAATGATGCCATTGGAGGAGAATCATGGCAAAATCCAAAATCTACATCATGAAAAGATGTGAGGAAATGTTTTTACCTTGTATAAGTATCCAGTGCTTTCAAACATCGTGTCTTCCATGTGACTCAGCATACTTCAGAAGAAACCTGGGTCTGTGAAGGCTTTGCAGTGTCTGCACTTGCTCTCCTCCTCTATCTGTAGCCTGCAGCAGGGACAGCTCCAGTAGCAGCAGTCGGAGCCTGGTGTCTCAGGAGTCCGGCTGGGGTTTAGAAGTCAGGTACAGTTCTACCAGAATGCCGTGGGAGAAGGACGGAAAGATTTCTATTGGATAGGTTTGCCTCTGCCCACTGTGCCAGCTGGACTGTCTCACATAGCCCCCAGACCTGAAGGCAGAGAAGGTATGAGGTCCGACTGGGCCTCGCCCAGTGAGGGCTGCTCTTGAGGGTCATGTGCTGGTGGGGTCAGCAGGGTGTCCCAGGCTGTGTGAAGATCGTGACCACATAGGGAAGCAGGGCCCTTCACCGAGGGACCAGGAGAGGGAGTTGTAAAGCTGGAGATGGTAGGCAGGGACACGGCATGACATTAGAACACAACAGTGGGCAGAGCGAGAGTAGAGAGGGGGTCAAGGTGCCCTGGGCTGAGGTTTGACCAGCCAGTGTGTCCTGCTCAGTTGATTGTGCTCAGTCCATGGCACAGGATGTGGATAGGTTTGAATACATATCATGGCCTTAATTTCACAGAACTCAGTTATAAAAGACAAATGTTTATGTCTGTTAAGTCTCAAGTGGTGAACAGCAAATGTCTTGGAAACCAGGATTTAAAGGTACAATTTGAGAGTGTAATTTAGATCCAGATGAGATTAAATAAGATAATGTTTGTGAAGAATGTTGTAAGTTATAGCAGGTAATTTTGAGTCATTATTTCAGTCTACCCTATACGAATGAAATGGGGAATCAGAATTAAGGAAATCAAAGCACCATAGCTCCAGGCTTCTTCCCTTTTCCTTCACCTTTTCTTCTCAGACCTCTGCATTTCTTTGAGTTCATGTGCTTAAATGTGAGGAATTCAGGAGGAAAGGCCAAGGTGCATGACCATGGCTCAGCAGGTTGCCCTGCTGCAGTCCTTAAGTGCAAGTCCTGAAGGATGAAGAGAGGCCCTCCTGTTAGATGTCACAACCTTGCCTGCCTGGAGCCTGGGGCTGTGGATGGCCTGTGTTGCCCTGGTGACCTGTGTCTTCCATTGAGACCCTTCCTGCATGGGTGTGAATTTATTTTTTTATTTTCTCTTGTTTTCTACAGAGGGAATTTATTTCAAACATAGATTCTTTATGCAAATTTTAGTGATCCTAAAAAAAATCTTTCTTATATTTCAAAAGCCTTGGATATCTTGTTCTTATTAGTGCGGTGGTGATCATTTTGTATGTCTGTGTTTTCTTTAGATATCAACACAATAGACGCCAGCTTTTAAAATACACACTCACATGTGTGTACACACATGTGCATGCGCACACAGAGTGGGTAAGCTGATGTGCAGTGATTGGCAGCAGGGCCAGACCTGTGCAGGTTCCGGTCTCAGGGCAGGGCAGGGGCGCAGCAGCCCCAGGCTGAATTCCATCTGCCCCTGCTCTCCTGGGGAAAGTGCTGGGCCACAGGGGTAGTGGTTTGTGAAGAAGACAGGGTAGAATTCGGGTCTAGAGATTAGCGTACTGTGGAAGGTGAGAGAAACTGATTTTTCTCCTTTTCTTTTAGAAGTAGCTTTAGAGATACCTGGCCTTGAGCAAACGGGAGCCTCACATGGAAAACTTAGTTGGGAATATGTAAGCCAGGCAGAGTGGGAGTGGCAGGCCCTGCAGACAGCTCCTGGTGACAAGCAATCCTGGGTCTTACTACCTTGGACACAGCCCTGCTTGGTTGACCTTTGGGTGCCCCCCTGTCTCTGTGTCAGTTTCTGACCCCGTCCTTCACACTGCTTCACCTACACTCGTGAGGCAGCCCTGCTAGCTGCCAGGTCTCAGGGCGCAAAAATGAGTAAGTTACTGTTGGATCCCTAGGTTGCTGGCCTGAACGTCTAATCACTAAATATTTTCTTTCTTATCCGTATTGAATGCTAACTCTTTTGTGCATTAATTCACCAATGGAATGTTGTTGTCTCTGAGACAGGGTCTCACTATGTAGTTAGTTTTAGACTGGTTTCTAACTCAGTACATAGCTGAGGCTGTCTCAAATTCATGGCAGTCATCCTGCCTCTGCCTGCTGAGCTGGGATCATGGGTATGTATCATTTTGCCTACCTTCACCAAAACAATTGTACTTTGCAATCTCTTCTCTGTCACAGAGACGCACATTGTGGAGTACAAAGGGATTTGAAGTGGGTGCCGGGGTATCCGAGTAGCTACCTGTGTCCATGGGATGTGACTGCACAATAATGGGACTACAGAGTTTATATTTTATGAGGGATTTGTGCCATAAAAATAATGTGTGAATCAAACCTTGTTAAGGCAAATAATAGTATATGAGGAATTTTGCAGGTTTTAGGGTGCTGCTGATGAATGTTCTTAAATGTGTATAATTGTCCTGTAAATTAGATATTTGGGATCAATCTGAACTTTAAAAGCCAACTTTGCTTTAGGTGTATTTATAGACCTACTTGTACAGCGTATTGATGTGCGGCTGATACATCAGTCTGCCAGAAGCACACTTGACCACAGACCACTGCACTTGGCAAACCCACCACCCTGACCTTCACCTTGTGTTGAGAGAACACATTCATGGACAATTGTTCATCTATTCAGGACAACTTTGTGATAGGGTGGTGGGTAGCATTAACCCCTTTTAGTATGAATAAATAAGACCGACTCATCTTTGGCCTCAGAAGCCATGGCAGTCTCTTGACCCTGTTGTAGGTTCTTTGCTCTCCAGGGAGCTCTTGTTCCTTCTCCCCGGCCCTCCAGACATAGGCATACTTTGCTCCCCACACTTACCTTTGCCTGGGCCTCGGGGTATTTCTGTCCACACAGACCCTGCTGTGCAGACCTTGGTTTCTACCTGAATATTTACAAATTGCACTGATTTCTTCTCTTATACTCCATTCAGCAGAATTGCCCAACAGTTTATTATAGTATAATAATCTTAACACTTTCATTTAAAGTTTAGTGTGTACCAGGCATTGTACATAGCATAAAAGTATTGTTTTCTTTCAAAAACTAAGTAAGCTAAGAACTATAGAGAATTTAAATAATTTATTGACAAAAGGTGTCAGAATAGAGATGTAAACCAGAGACTTTCTGACACCAGCACCTTGCCTTATGTATCAGTACAGTCTTTATAATCTTTAGACTTGGTAGGTGGCTATGATGTTGGGTCACATCTTCAGAAAGGTAGAAAAGGAAGGTGAAAGCCAAGGCATTTCCCCCAGTTCTTCCATAAATGTACTTGAAAAAGACAGAAGAAACCTGTTTCATGCAGTATAGCATTTGAAGGAGCTGCTTCTTCAGGAAACCGAGCAACAAGCACAGGGATGCAGGGAAAACTCAGAAGTGCCCTGTAATTCTTTCTTAGAATATGACTAAACTTTCACTTCCAGATACATTCATTGTTCTGGGGATGCTTTTACATCTATCTAGTGTTTGGAGTAAAGAACAGGGCAGAAATGAGGACATGAGTTGAAGTTTTCAGAAGCTGGCATCACCTGGGGAGTTTGTTCTGAGTTGGCACTGGCTTCCTGGAGCCTCTGGTCAGTGTCAGGAAGGTATCCTTGGTGCTGTGCTCAGGGGCTTGCTGGGCAACCAGTTCAGGCCAACAGCATGAGACTGGAGCGAGTTTTTTCCAGCAAGCAATTTGTAGGACAGTATTTTTGATAAGATGAAGCTAATTAGGGATAGCTATCATTTAGACTCTTAAATTGGGGCTTCTTTGAAGGAATAAAAAGGTGAGATTATGTCCATTTTATATTTTTCTTCATAGATAATGCTCATGGTTCATTTGAGTTTATGGACAAATTAAAGATAAAATGTCAGTTGCATGTAAGTCACAGAAAGTAGAACCTTAGCGAACCTATGACATACTTGGGACAGAGCTAGAAAGCTGGTGTTATGTTACATAGATCAGCGATACCTAGCCTTTTGGTACCAGGGATTGATTTTGTTGACTGTTTTCCATGACAGAGTGGAGGGCAGGATATGACTCAGTTTTGGGATTTGATTCTCATAAGGAGCCCTCTGCCTAGATCCCTGGCATACCCAGTTGACATTAGATTTTGCATTCCTGTGCGAATCTAATGCCACTGCTGCTGAGCAGCTGCACATGCAGATGAGCCTTTGCTCATTCTCCCACCCTGGGATGCTGCACAGTCCTAACAAGCCACTTCCACTGCAGGTCTGTGGCCTGGGCTCCCTGATGTAAGTGAGTAGCGAAGTGGAATTTCTTTGGTGACCTGAGTGCCTCTGGGTACTATTCACGAAGGTACACTTGTCCTAGATACACAGTGATGAGCTGCTACCAGACTTCTCAAATAGCAGATTTGTCATGTCATTGCAAAATGGCAGACATTGTTGGTTTGCAGTTCCTGGAAAGCTCTCTTGTGCACTATAGAAGTCTAAGGGAGAAATAGAAGTATCTCAGCTGTGTAAGCGCTCACTGCATTGGGAGCTGCTGTCCATATGATCACATTCCAACCTGGAGATGCCACTGGCCATGAAGGAGAGGGGGGGTGTCCGCTTGTGTAGGAATGGTGCCGTTTCTCGAGCCCACTTTGGGAAGCCATCCTAGTGCTGAGCCGAGCCACTCACCCTGGGCTGTCCAATGTCTGTGCTGTACAAGACCCCTGTGTGACCTGGGCAGGGGTGTCAGTGGTCAGCAGCCCAAAGTGTCCCTAACTGAACTAAGCAGAGCAAGCTAGGCGCTGGCTTCCTCTCCTGGGCAGGCAGGAAAGCAACTCACTTGTGTGATTTTCAGCTGTTGGCGGGAGCCCTCGTTCTGCCCCTGGCAATAAAGAGAGCATATCTACCCTCCCTGCTGCTGAGGGCTGCATTAAAGGCAGCGGTTGAAAGATGAATTTGCACAGTGGAGAAGCATCTTGAGCTCTCTGGTATTTGTCAGGTGTTAAGAAATGTGATACTGTCCAAAAAACTTGCAAACCTAAGTACAGATGAATTTATATGGTCTAACATTCTTTTTTTTTTTTTTTGGTACTGGGTATTAAACTCATGACCTTGTGCTTGCCAGGCAGATGTCTATACTACTGAGCTAAATCCTCAACTGGTCTAACATTCTGAAAGTACATGGTAACACAAGGACTTTCAAAGAAAGAATGTAGTGTTACTGGATAGAAAGGCCTGAGCTGAGGGGAGGGGAATGGTGTTCACCTCCATTTTACCATAGCAGGAATCCTCAAACTAAGCTTGGCCCAGGACTCAAGTCTGGTCCACTACCTGTTTTTTTAAGAATAAATTGGGAGCAAAAATGAAAAAGAAAAAAAAAAGAATAAATTGTATTAGATCATAGACATACTCACTTATTTCCCTTGCCTTGGAGACTGCTTTCCTACCACAAAGACAGAATGTAGCCCAGGAGACATGAAAAGGGCTCCTGTCTGCCCCTCAAAAGTTGGATTAGTTAAAGCTGCTGAAATGAGCTGAGAATAAGCAGATTCACAGGAGAAGAAGTGTACAAATCCACTGATGTGCTGTGCACACAGGAGCCACTTGAAGCCCGACTCTCCAAGAAGGGCAGATGGCTGAAGCTCAGACCCTCCATGAAGGAGGGAAGTGGAGATGGAGGCTGCTTCTGGGGAAAGCAGGAATTCCGGGGGGCAGGGGTGAACAGGCCCAAGGAATAGAAAGTAGCCTAGCCAAAAGCTTTTTGTGCAGTAGGTATGATGTTTGCTTTTCAGTTTTTTCCTCTGCAGTTTGAGTTTAATCTTCCTCAGCTAATGAAATTTCTGTAAGAAGATTTAAAAACCATTGTGTTTCTCTTTGGTGGATCCAGTCTGTATATAGATAAGGGGAGATCAGAGGAGCTCTTCCTTGCATTTCAGGAAAGAAGAGGATTAAGAGACAGGGAGATGGGGAAGGTCAGAGAGACCTTGAAGCTGGCTGCCTCTTCAGTTCACACGTGAAAGCACCGTACTTTAGGGTAGCACTTTGTGATCCCCAGTACCTAGAAACCTGAAATGCTTACTGTGCAGCCTTTTACAGTAAGGGCTGGTAAACCTCTGGATTATAGTGTAGTCTTTGCTAGTGTAATCTTAACTCATTACAAGCTTTGAGGGCAATGAGCAAGTTAATTCCTGTAAATGTTAGTTTCCTCACAAATGAAATGGAGGATACTGAGGATTAAACAGTTAAAATAGTAACGTATGTAAAGTTCTGTCCTTGCCTCAGGCCCTACAGATGTTTTGGGCAAGCTATTATAAAGCACAGTATCTGGCATTCAGGAAATACTTAGTACACTACAAGTATATAAATTAGTGAGTTATTTGTGTTATCTTCATTATTCTTACCTTGTACCACTTTTTGACCTCTGCTCTGGAATTGATAGAATCCTCCTCTTTCCCATGGTTGTGTCTCATGGCAGCTCCAATGCCTAGTCTATCAGTGGAGTGTGTGGGAAGAAAGTAGGTGATCCTACAATAATGTATAAAAACCATGGAGAGCAGGCTTTTGTGTCAACATTTATAGCAGGGCAGTGTATGGAGTGTGGTCCTGGGGTGTGAAATTTCGAGTTCTACCATCTCCTAATCAGTGGCCTAATTGGGCAAATCAGTTAACCTTTCTCTCCTGCAGTGTCTTCTTGTGTTAAACATTAGTGTGACACATAGGGCTGTGAGCACATACTGAGGTCAAAGATAGAAGTACTTGGCTCATACGCAGTGCTGGTTCTTGGTGGTGCTGCTTCTTTGTGTTGGCAAGAGTTGGAAATGAGCTGGCTTTGGAGACACATGTTATGTGCAAGTTACATTTCCCCAGCCTTTTGGGTCTTTGTTCAGATGTGAGTGAGACCTCTGACAGCCCATATTGAGAGCTCACTGTCTTCCCTGGGTTACTTTATTTCTCCATGTAACATATGACTGTGAAGATGCTGTATGTTTTCTGTACTTGTTTATTAACTATTTGCTCCCCACCTATATGCGCTCTGCCAGGATGAAGATTATAGTCTTGTTCCCTGGTAATGTTCTTGATGCCTGAAATAGTGTTAGTACATGGTGGGTGCTCATTAAATACCTGATAAATAAAAGATAGGACCTGGAGGACTCCCATCTGGTCCCAGAAGCACCCTGCCTGTGGTGGGTGGGGTTAGGCTGGGGCTAAAGGAACAGGTGGCCAGCAGCCAGGTAAACTGAAGATGCTAGTTTGGTGGGGCCATTGTGGTGGGGCAGAGTAATACTCTTGGTGCCAAGAAACAGAAGATTTGAAGGGACGCGCCCATCTTTAAGATCTAATATGGGAGTGGTGGAAGAGATTTGGAGTTTGTTCAGCGGTAGGGGTTTGCACTGGGACTTTGCTCTATCGCGGGCACAGCTCCTATAAGGTCCCTGTGGTGTTGAATCTGGGGCTTAAGGTGGGGTTGGGGCAGATGGGTCTCTTTAGGTCAGACCCATATCCACAGTAGTGAGTAGGATGATGACTCACGTATCTGAACAGTAGAAACCAGAGCCTTACAGAGCTGGACCAAACAACTCACAGAACACGGAGACAGAAATGGAGCTCTGCCTGATTCCCAGGAACTATAAGTCAAAAACCTGAAAAGCTCTCCTCCTTTTACTACTCCTCATACCAACGCATAGACATTTGGAAAGGAGAACAGACTGTGAAGTGATATTCTTTCAAAAGGGATATATTTAGAGATGAGAGTATTTGGTTGTTTCCTTTTACAAAATCAACTTGATTCATTAAATTGCAGTTCTTTGTAAGCCAGCCTCTGTTTTATTCTTCATTGTATCTTAAAGGTCTAGAATATTGCAAAAGAAAGCATAAATAATTGGACAAGCACATGGACTGTATTTATTTTGGTCATATAGTATTAGTGTTCTACTAGTGTAGGACTGCTTTTGCAAGCATCCCTCATTCTTAAGATACTCCATTATAATTAGTAGTGACATCATATGAAAGTAGCAGATTTTGACTAAAATGAACCCAGAAATTCTGGGTACAGAGTTAATTTGTGTTCTTTGCTCCTGTTCAGCAGACAGGACACATTTCTACAGGGTATCTTTGGGCTGGAGCGAGGGGCCATATTCCCTCAGGGTAGAGCTCTTGGAGAGGTGGCACTGATGTGTCTCAGATACTGCGTGGAGGCTGAGGCTGTCAGGGAGCCAGACCGAGCCCTGCCAGGACAGTTTGTCTGTGACATGCAGGAGTTGACTCCTGGCTAGGTTTTCTAAAGCAAAAGAGCATTGACTGGCCAGGGCAGAAGATGTAGTCTGCAGCCTGTCCCTGGAAACAGATCAGCACTCTTGGTGACCAGCATTCTGCCTAGAACCTGATACTGAACGTCAGAGAATGTCACCTACAAAGCTGGGAAGTGGCTCACTGTAATGTCCGGATCTGGGCTCATGGTGCCAAAAACCTATACATGGTGGTATGGCCAGAGAATCCATGCTAATATCTAGTTTCTGGATCCACAACATGGGCCTGTCATTCTCTGTCCTAATGCCAAAGAATGACTAAGTGTGCTGGTGCGAGGCTAAGGAGAACTCATGTGGAAATGTTGTACAAGAGGAGGGATTTTCTCTTTGCTTCTGTAGCATGAGAAAAGTGAGTTACATGGGATCAGAAGCTCAGAGGGTCCTCGCACCCACAGTAACGCTGCCCCCCTGTCCCATTTTGCAGCATGGGCTACTGCATCCTCTTTGTGCACGGATTGAGCAAGCTCTGTGCATGGCTGAATCGCTGCGGAGCCACTACCTTGATTGCATCCACGGTGTTGCTTCTGCTGCTCTTCTCCTGGAAAACTGTGAAGCAGAACGAAATCTGGCTGTCAAGGGAGGCCCTCTTCAGGTATGAGCTGACAGCTCCAAGGGTGTTTCTTTCCATTTGTCTCCTTACAAATTTGTTTCCAAACAAATGAGGTAGTTTGGGTCTGGTAGTGTTTATTAATCCAAAAAATCACTTTTAATAGTTTTAAATGGATTTATTTGGAGTTTTAACTTTAAATGTTTTAAATGATGTTACATAAAATTTAACATGCGCTCATTATAAGTGAATTTATGGAAACAGGAATCATGGGAAGGCTTTTCAGTCTGTGAATTCAGATGGAAACCATCCTAACAATGAGTAGGGCTATAAAATCAGCCACAAACAGAATGAAACAGATGAGCGTGATTTCTCTGTTCAGTTGAGTGGGTGGGAAAGGTGAGCATACAGAAAGGAAGGGAAGTGCTGTATGTTTCTTTAGAATACTCCACCGTAATAAGCTGTGATCTGTGATCTGATTGTTCTGTTTTGAACATTAATTTTGAGAACCAAAATGAGAGACTTTTTCATGTCCTCGTAGATTTTTCTGCGGCATATGAGCTGTTTCTGAGTATAACAGTGTGAACTTAGAGCCCTGAACCTGTGCTAAAGTAAGAACCTTCTTTTGGACCATTGCTCATCACAGTGGACCCAGGGCTGCTGTGTCCCATTCAAGTTATACAGTGGTGGCCTTCACTTAGCGCTGTCTGTGTGACCATGCCTGCTATCTCCAGAGCATTTGCCTGTCTCCCCAGGGCCCCAGATTCCGTTCTTTTCTACTTTTGTCCTCACTTGTGACCTAATGGGGCAATTTGAGCAGCATGGTGTTTCCTCAGTTCCCCCGCTCAGCTGCACCCAGCACTTTTTCTTTGAGAAAAAATAACTGAAACAGAGTTGGGACCATTTAAGAGCAGGGGAAGCCATCAGAAGAAAGGGTGCAGGACTGAGGGCCAGGTCAGGAGCTTAGCAAGCAGGGCTTTGGGCAGCCTGTGCTCAGCATGCTCCTGCTGGCTAGGAGGAGGGGGAAATTCATTTTGTATTCATGTCAAAGTCCTCAAAAGGGCAAGCCTTCAGCAGAGCTTAAGCCTGGTTACTGGGAGACTGGTGTCTGTGAAGAGGCCTGCTGCCTTCCATGGGGGGAGCTTGGACTGGACTTCATGCTTCCTCCAAGACTGCTCCAACTCAGGCACAGTGCTGGAAGAGAGGGCAGCAGATGGATGAGTGCATGAAGGAACCGCTGAGTGAACAAGACAAAGATCTGCTTAGCCTTATTAACTTTAAAAAATGTATCTTATTTTACTACTAGGCAATTTAACTTCCTTAAGATGTAAAAAACTATCTTGGCATGCCCATCAAATTATTTTACCTATTTAATATTACTATATCTGTGTTGTTATCACCAGTATCACAGTGTAGGATTTTTTTTTCCAGTGGTGGTGCTGGGTGTGTAACAGAGCTAGACAGTGCTGTATCACTGAACCACACCCAGCTGATTTTTTTTCTTGCCATGATTTTTGAGCCCTCCAGACCTGCAGAATAACTCTCAGGCCTCAGATTCTGTCCTGCTTGGGCCACAGCCCTCCTTGTTCAGCTCAGTTCCCACGGGACACGATGGCCTCACCACCACGACCCGTACTGCCTCCTCTGAGGTTGTTCTGTAAACATAACAGTTTCCAAGTTCAGTTTAGGAACAGAACTTCCAGTCTCTGTTGGCTTAATTTTCTTCCTTTTATTTTCAATAGTCAGTGCTTTTATGAGGAATTGAAACAGTTCTGCGCATGTTGAATCCCAACTGGGTGAGGGTGCTATCAGCGATCGTGTCTTCTAATGACTCACTGCTTCATCAGAACAACTTCAGGGAGAATTCTGGCAGAAAGACAAATCCTTTATTTCAAGGACAATATGTTAGGGTACAAGCTGTGTACAGCACTTTTAAAAAAGAAAAAGTAAAGCCAAGTACACTGGCTGTACTCCAGAAGTTCCTGTTCCCGGGATGGAAGTGTGTAGGTGAGCAAAAGCCATTCCATAATGTGCCTGGCAGGTTTTGGGCCGAGAAGGGCCTTTGGTGGTCAAATGAAATTGCATGTCATGGGAAACTCAAAGCTAGTGTTATATATTTTAGTAAATTTTGCCTAAGTCCTACCATAACTCTTAGAATTCTGAGACCTTAATATGGTTCTTTTTCCTTGAAGGCCAGATGTTCAAGTGGATTTGCTATGAGGAGTCCAATATTGCTGGTAACCTGTGCAAGAGAGGGGTCTTGGCCAAGAGAGGGGTCAGGGGTCAGACTTTCTGGCTCTACTCTAAGCTGTTAAATAGTTGTATGATCTTGGGCTACTTAAACACCATGCCTAATTTCTTTACTTAAAAATTTAGAATAAAAATGTTTTTCTTCAAAATATATTGTAAGAATGAAATAGTGAAAGATGTGTAAGACAGTGTCTGGCATGTGGTGGACACTGTGTAAACTTCTAGAAAATGGAGGGATAGTAGAGGGTGCCCAGAGTGGAGCTTTTGGTCTGTGCAGGAGTCACGCTCATGAGAAGGCAATATTTCAGGCAAATATACTGTTAGACACAGAGCATTGCATGAATGCAAGTAGCAAAATATGTAGGCCAGCAGAAGCCATTCTTTTGTAGGTCTGAGCTGAGTAGTCAAGGACGAGAAACGTGTAAGTGAGCCCTGACGGCCAAACCCAGGAGCTGGCTGAATCAAGAAACAATTACAGTAGTTCTAGAGTCAGCAGTGCCCTTGGTGGAGGCCCACTCCAGTTTTCTCCTCTGTTCCAGACAATAAACTCATCCACTATTTCTAGGACACGTGGCCTCTGTGATTATGTGGCATTGTTTTTCTCCACAATACTAAGATCAATCTTTAAAGAATAGCTTAAGACAGGCCTTTGTGTTAGGGAAAATACAGATAGTGGCCTAGCTCCAGCCGCTTTCCCGCTGAGGAGCTCTCTTTTCACGTGAGAGATCGCAGTGTGCAGTGTGTTTCTAAGAGACACAAATGCAGCATCCCTGCATAGCTTTGTTCTGCTGTTGACTGGAGACTTAAACACAAAAGCACAAGAGCTGAGCATGGTATATCCTCAGAGTCTTAGAGGAAGTAAATTTTCCAAGCTGAAATAGCTGTTAGGAGGAGCCAGGATTCGAACCTAAATCTGGTGTAAAGGCCAAAAGAAGATAAGCTTGGCAACATCTTTTCTAAAATGTTTATTTCTAACCCAAATTATTGTAGAAGGGATATTTCTTTAATTCTTTTAACAAGCATCTGCCCTGTGTCCTAACCAGGGAAGAGGGTAACTGACTGAGTCCAGTAACCACTCAGAACTTCACATTTGTTAGGAGTCAGTAACACCACAGGAAGAGTTGATAAAATTAACCCCATCTTCAAAATGCCTGGAAGTGCAGACTAATGTATTTATTTTCTTTCGCATCCAACCCAGAGTCTCTGAGTCCCATTCATGAACTGTTTCAGTGGCCGTAGGTGAGGCAACCCATGGCCCAGCTCATCCTGCTACTCTGAAGGCAGCGCCCTTTGCTGTCTTTGTCTCTGAATCACCGAGCCAGAGAAATCTGTAAGGGCCAGGTAGTAACCACTTTTGGCTTCTGGGCCATTCAGCTGTGTCCGTCTCTGCCACCGTCTCAGGAAAGGGGCCTAAGACTCATGAACTCTTAACTCCTCTGTGGCCCTCCAGGCTCTTCAACTCCTCTGTGGCCCTCCAGGCTGCAGTTCGTTTGCCTCAGTATGCCTGCCGTGACAGTGCAATGTTATCTGGTTGGTGTACTTCTAATATTACTGGTGTCCTGGGGAACTTTTTTGGCTTAGCCACAGATGTTGGCCAACTTCAGGAATGATTCTGACGCTCTCTTGGCCATCGGTTGAAATTTCTGCCCAACTACTTACCTGATCTGTTATTCAGAAACTGACCTTCCTCTCTCTGAGCTTAAATCTCCTCATCCTTAATGTGAAAGGTGCAGTAACACCCAGGGCTGACCTTGGGACATGAGTGCTTGGCCAGGAGCTCGATTTACTTGTGAGATGAGCCTGAAGTAAGTACTAGCTGTCCTATGCGTGCTGACGTGAACTCTTAGTCAAAGCGGTTTTCACCATTGAAGACAGATTCTCCCTACTTGGCTCTGCTGTTAATCTTGGGCTTTTTACTGCTTACTGATTTTTTTTTTTTAAATGATCACTTTCTAACTAGAAATTTGAGAATTATTCTGCAGTAATCACAATAAAACAAGTTTTTGCTTTAAAAATGTAGAGAAATACCTGATAAAAATGGCTGTTGTTATTATTTCCATTACTTTTCAAGTCTTCCACAAGTAAGAGAGGTGAAGGAGAAGTTTGGAATGCAGGCATTAAATCCTGAGTTAAAAGCCGTATTTTTAAAAATAACTGTTGTAATGATTAACAGGGCTTTGGATTCAGCCATGTGATATGTGCACTTTATGTTTCTTTGTGGAGTAAATACATAAGGTTGGGTGTTTCCATTAAAACAACAGGGAGTGCCAGTCACAGCGAGGAAGAGAAGCAAACAGGGGACCTGCAGAGCAGGTGACCTGGACAGCTACAGTTCAGGGAAAGTATTGTCCTGGGCCAACTTTTAATTTTTTCTTTTTCCACAAACTATCCACTGTAAAGTGAGACCCTGGAAAACATAACAGAAAAATACCACAGAGAGCATAAAGGTCAACAGCACCAGTAGGAAAAGCTGTGTATTCTTGGAGTGGTGGCTACTCCACCCACCCTGCTGGCCTGCTAGGAGTATTATTCCTTCCTCATGACATCGAACAATGCCCTATCTTTGCCAGGAGGTTCTCATAGCCCAAATTGTTACTCCTCGGGTAAAAGGTCAATTAGTGTAACGATGTCTCTTGCCCAGAGGAAAAGACCCACGTCAGTAAAATATCAGTGCTGTCCTGTCCATGCTGGGATCAAAGTTGTCTTCAAGATCTACCTGTTGCCACATGCTATTTAGGTCTGAGAGGAAAACACACAAATTTTCCCAGATAGAAATTCAATTTTCTGAAATTACTGGGATTATTCTGACCCAGATTGTGCCTAAATGACTAAATTCACATTGGGTACTAGTCATTTTAAAGGTTATATTTTTATGCATTTAGTTTCTAACATGCAAATAAAAAGACTGATGAGCCCTAAAGGTAAGGCATTCACAGACAGAAGATGGTGTGGTATTTTAGCCTCTCCCTCCAAATGGAGCTATCTGCAGTGTGTGCGAGAGACATGTTTGGCTGCCAGTTAGTCTGTGCCAGGCTCCTGCTGTTCCTGGGCTCAACTTTCTCCTCTCTAATATGACAAGGAGAAGGGATGAAATTGTCATCAGCGCTCCCACTGGTCTGGTATTGGTGACTTCTGGCTCTTCTCCAAAGTCTAAATGACAGTGAAAGGTCACATTTTAAATCAGTTCAGGACATCAGGATAGCACAACTAATGACACTTAGGAAAGAGGACTTCCAGAGCTGCTTCCGAAAGTGACAAAAATGATGGGATAAGTGTGTCCAGAGTTGGGGAGAGGACTTGGAAGAAGTTGAATAGCAATGTGTCTTTCACTGTAATAAGTAAAAATTAGACATTTACTGTATTTTTATCACACTTTTTGCATGTATCCATAATGAAATGATTACTACAGGTATGCAATTTAGCATATCCACCGTTTCTCGGGTTTCCCTTTTTTTGGTAGTAAGAATACCTGATCTCAATACATTTTCTGTATATGATGGTGTATTAACTACATATCTCCTGCAGTACACTAGGTCTCTAGACTGATCCTCCATCTCTCCACCTAAGTGAGGCAGTCTTTGCTAGGTCTTGGGGCTGTTACTTCAACAAAAATCAACAGAGATTACCCCGCCCTAATACAGGTTTTAGCACTTTTTATGGAATTTTCCTATTAATCTTTCTTTAAATTAAAAGTTAAATGAAAATATATTATCTCAAAGAAGTAACACATGAAAGGACAGTTGCTTAGAAACCGAGTCATCATCAGCTGTTGCCCTTTATCATTTAATTAGAATAAGTTCCAGAAGTTTTCTCACTGTGTACTCCCCTCAAACCCACCTGTGTAGTTTCCCCTGCTACCACCTCTTTCAAGGTAAGGGAATAGAACCCAGAAACAGATTCTGGATCTGTGTCCCATCCCTACGCCTTGGCAGCTGGAGGATCTTATTTAGGTCATGGTTTTGACAATTGGTTTCTCTCCTGCCTCCTCTGTCCTGGGTCATCTTCTAAGTCTGCACAGTGCAGTGCCTGAGGTGGGTGGCCCCCACTGTGGACCAGCATCTGAGAGCAGGTGAAGCCTCAGGAGAGCTGTTTAGGGTTGGGGCAGCCATAACCCTTGCTGGTGACTCACAGCCTTATACCCTCCTCACAGTTAAGATGGAAGGTTGTGGTGATTGTTACAGACGGAATGGCAATGTCCCCCCAGATTCGTAGGTTGAGCCCCCAACTTCCAGCTTCACTGTATTTAGAGACAGGACTGCAGAGGGAGGTGGTAAAGGGTGAATGAAGTCCTGAGCGGGACCTCGGTCAGGGGGTGTGGTGCTGTGATAAGAGGAGGAAGGACCAGGCACTTCATTGGAGCACACCCACAGTCCAGCACTCAGGATGACTGAGGCAGGGCTGCAAGTTTGAGCCCAGCATTGGTGGCTTAGTGATCTAGTGAGACTTGTCACAAAATAAAAGTAGAGGGGAGGTGAGCCTGGGGATGTAGCTCAGTGCAAGGGCCCTGTGTTCCCCAGTACCAAAAATAATAAAACTGATGAAAGAAAACCAGAGCTCTCTCCCTGCACACATCCATCAAGGAAAGGTCATAAGAACATATCCAGAAGCTGCCATCCACCAGCCAAAAGAGGGCCCACTCCAGACCCTGCAGGGCTGCAGCAGGGATGGTGAGCATTTCAGAGACAAGCGCCCAAATCCAAGTCAACCCCACTTATATATCAGAGTGCCAGCACCACAGTTAAACCTGAACCCCATGGTTTTAATTTAGGAAAAACAACATGTACCTTAATATCTCTTACTTTACAAGAGAAACATGCCATAAATTTTTCCACTACTGGGGCTGCTGCTTTGGCTTCTAGCCTCCAGAATTCTGAGAAACACGAGTTTCTTACTGTTGAAGCCAAAATTTTTAATTATGGCAGCATTAATAGACTTAAGCACAGATCTGGGCATGGTGGCACACTCCTATCATACCCAGCATGCAGGAGGCTGAGGTAGGAAGATCATTGCAAGTTCGAGGCCAGCCTGGATTACAAAGTGAGCCCAAGGCCAGCCTGAACCGTGTAGTGAGCCCCTGTCTCAAAAAGACCAAAAAAAAAAAAAAAAAAAAAAGACTTAAGCACATTTTTTAATGTTTTTGAGCAAATCCTCATTTACTTATCTAGAAAATAATTGCCTTTATTTTGTTTTTAAATTAGTCCAGACTTACTACTGGGAAATGTTAACTTTCCAATAAAACTTATGATTAGGGAGCCCAAACTCTAGTCCACTCTCATACTGATTCATTGTTGTAGACAATCTCAAGTTACTTTTTGGAAAGAAAAACCAAGGAAGCTATGGAAGGAGGGAACACACAGGAGGACCATTCCCCAAGGGATCTGTCCCAACATTTCCTGTCGCCCACCAGCTGTGCTTCACTCGTGCCCAAGGATGAACTTCTGACCTCCATCCTCTCTCCTCCTGCTTCCCTTCTCTCCCCTCTCTGCATTTCCCTCAACATCTCTCCCCAGGCTCTCCTGCATCTTTTACTTTGCCCTGTTGCAATCCTTTGTGGGTGCTCAACTGGTGATTTTATTTCTATGCTTTCTGTTTCTATGCTAAAGCTGCCATGAGTTTCCAGCACTCTTCAGGTGAAATCTAAAGTCCCACTGTCATCACAAAACCCTCAAACTCACACTTTACTCAGACTCATCCTACTGTGAACCTGCACCTCTGAGCAGCTTCCGGTCCCTCAACAATCAAGGTTCCTTCCTCTGGTCCTCTGCTGAGGATACACTTCCCCTTTTGCTCTGACGCTAATGTGATTCTTTGTCCTTAAGGTCTTAGCTTCACTGGCCCTGCCATCTGCAAGCCTTCCATGTGTTCTGCCCTCTTGGGCCCTCTTAGGCCTGGTTTCTGCCTTACTCTTGCCATTTTGGCATTGCCCACCTTCCTAGTCGCCAGTGTTTCCTTACCTCTGGAAGCTCCCTGCAGCCAGGAACTCTGCCTAGCTTCTGCTCCCAGCATCTGCATTGCATGGCAGCATGGAGGAACTCTGTGTAGGCAGCTGTACTGCCTATGCAGTCCCCGGAAATGCTGGTAATCCAGCTTTGCCCAACTCTTTCACCACACTTCTGGAAATGCATCCTTGTGAAATGATTCTGCTCGGGCCTGAATTTACACTCACAGTTTCTTTGCCTCTCTCTCATTCCACACCATCCTTACTGTGCCCAGGTCTGTGACAGTCATGTAGTGTAGCCCACCTTTACTGCCTGACATAGTCGAGCAGCCGAGGACATTTATGAATCCCTGGGCTCACTGCTAGGTCTTGGATGAGTTTTTTCCCCAGTGTGACACTGCTGGGGACTGTGTGTGCCAAGGAGGGAGCAGTGGCTCTGAAGACATGGGGAGGGGTAGCACAGTCTCCCCTCTGGCCAGTGGTGTGGGTTCCAGGGTACTGGACTGGAGCAGGACACAAGGCAGAAGGCAGTGGGCAAGGATACCACATGTCAGGAAGAGGAGATAGGAGCTTGGGCTCGCCATCCTTTTGCTATGAGATCCACCAAATCTGTGCTTCCTTTGGTTCTTTGTCTTGTACATGAAGATCACTTAGGCTCTTTCACTGAGTATCCACAAATAAAAAGCCTAAACAGGCATGAAAGGAGGAAAGGGTTTGCACAGTGCTGACCCGCCCCACTTCCCCAGGATGTGTGTCTAACCTTGCTGGGTCCTGTGACGTCGCCTCTTCTGCCCACTGTGCCTGAGTTCGAAGCCAACCTGGCCCGAGAGTCACAGGTTGTCAGGTGCCCCCTGTGGCAAAGCCTCTGATGTGCAACCTGTCCCTGCTGAGCTCCTGCAAGCACCTCTGAAAGGTGATGCTTCACCCAGGTTCCTGTGTCCCCAGCAGGTGGAAAGGTCCCTTGTTTTACCTGCTGAGAGTGTTTTGTGTGTATTCTGCCTCCGTTGTTATCCATAGAAAAAATTGTTTCGTAAGTCCCTTAGTTCACACATTTTGGAGGCCTTGTTTTAGATGGATGCAGAAGACATTTCACAGGTTCGAAACTGAGCAGAATGTGAAGGAGCCTGACAGCTGTGTTTGATTGCCCTGTTTGTCTCTATTTTAGGTCTGGAGTTGAGACTCTGCCCCACAATGCCAAGGTTCACTACAACTACGCCAACTTCCTGAAGGACCAGGGCCGGAACAGGGAAGCCATCTACCATTACAGGACTGCGCTCAAGTAAGCAGACTGGGCAGCGCAGCTGCTGTTCAAGGACCCTGTCCAGCATGCTCCTCCCTTCCCAGGGCCAGGGGGGCTGGTTTCTCATGACACTGAACACATCCTTGCAGTTGCAATAATTCTGGACTCTTAAGTATTCAGGCTCAGCATTCAAATCTGATATAAAAGAGGAAGGCCTAACTTGCTTCCCATGTGGTATTTGCATATAAAAAATTGGTTGCTAGCACAAGCCTGTAATCCCAATACTCTGGGAGGCTGAGGTAGGAAGATCTCAAGTTCGAGGCTAACTTGGGGGCAGTTTGTGACTTAGCAAGACTCTTCTCAAAATAGATAACAAAACAGAAAAGGGGTTGAGGATGTACAGCAGCCCTGGGTTTAATCTCCAGTACTTCCAAAAAACGTTTTCATTGTGTAGTGAGATCATACATATTCTAATATACATATGTATACAGTTAGTTGTTTAAGATATACTGGTTGGGAGGTATGGAAAGTTTATTCCAATGAATTGTCAGTGATACGTACTAAAGGATTTCTGTGAAGATGTCCATGTGTAGAGACAAAATGCGCTAATGGCTGTATCAGAGAGACACGCTAGATTACTGAGTTGGGAGTGTGTTCACTGTGTGTGTCTGGGTGCATATCTGTTCTCTGCCACTCTGAGCATTTCTCCATTGGAAGGGAAGATGCCACATATCCCCTTAGATATGGCTTTAAAGGACAGTTGCAATACAGATTTCATGCTGTCAGGAGCAGAAGTGGGTGCACTGTTGAATCACCCCACATTTCCAGATGACTTGCCTCTAGAAGGTTGCAGTTATAAAAGTGTTTTACCTAACACACGGAGACTGCAGTGTGGATCTGGCCCCAGAGGCTGGTCTTGTTCTATGGTAGTGTTGGGAGGTAGTGGGACCTTCAGGTCACTGAGGCTGTGCTAGAGGGGGGACTCAGGCCCCTGCTCTTCCGCTGTCCTGCACCCTTGTTGTGATGTGCTGTCTCCCCATAGGCCCAAGCAGTGGGGCCAGTCCTGGACTGAACACCCAATACCCAGAGCCAGGACCCGCATCTCATTTTATATGCAGTTGGCTCGGGTGTCTTAGCACTATGACGGGATGCTGACCAGAACACAGGACGGCCTGCAAGTCTACGTGGGCAGAAGTGGAATGAAGCTACTCTTCTGTTGAATTCTGTCTTAGTTACTTTTCTCTCTTTGCTGAGACTAAATGCCCAACACCCAAAGTTAAAGGGAGAAAAATTTAATTGACTCACAGCTTGTAGAGGTTTCAGTCTCTAATCAGCTGGCTCCAAAGCAGAGTGGCTTTGCAGAGAATAGTTCCTGGTGGGCAAACTCTAGCAAAGCAACAAGCAGGGACAATGGTTGATGGCAGAGAAGACAGCAAAAGCAATGAAAGAGCGAAGCCTCTTTCTGTCCCTTATGTTATATGCAGGCTGCCCGCCCTAGGGCCAGTGTAGCACTCACACCCTTAGTCTCAGCATTGAACATTGAATCAATCACACACTCTACATTTGACCACCTCTGAAAAGCCTGTGCTCCCCCAGTGCATGCAGGAGGCTTTCAGGGAACATGTAGACACAAACCATAACAAATGCCATGGAGCACACAGAAGCCTTTTAAAGAGGCTTTTGTACCTTTGCAGATTGGCTTACAAGTAGTTAATATCTGCCAGGATTCCACTTCAGAGCATGAGTACCCTATACACCTGTCAAATCCTGCATTTCACAGAAGTACTACTGGAATTGTCTCAGTGCTTAGTTTAAATCATTATTGTTATGTTCTACACAAGTATATTGTTTATGCATCTAAATTTTTTAGACCTTAGGATTTGCTACTTCATGTTCAAAAATGTAATACATGTAAAAGTTTTAAATCATATAGACCAAGTTTGCTATCAAAAGTTTTTTCACATATTATAAGAGAGGAGTCCCATGGGCATAACTGGAACTAAGCTTTGTGTTGAGCAATAGTTTGTATTAAGAAGGAAAAGGTAGTTTTAAAGATTTCATAAGGAATTATATTATTTAACTGAAGGAAGTTTCTAAAATGTTTATAGTTTTTCTCTCTGGTTGGTAAGATTATGGTTTGATTTTTTTCCTTTATAAATTTGTATGTGTTCCAGATGTTCTATAACGCACTTGTGTGTTTTTACAACAAGAAAATGTTACTTTTAAAGAGACATATCCTTTCCAGAGAACATGCAATGTGTATTGTGGCTTTAATAATTAACCAGTGTTTAGAGATTTTAGATAGTATTCTTGAAGAGAAAAATAGAGCAGTAAGTTTGTCTAAAAAAGTACTGGTTGGAACAAAGTGTTTTGGTATCCTTTAAATTTTGTTTTATTATAATGATTTTCTGTCAAGTTCAAACACAGAAATAAGGTAGACCCTAAGGCACAGCTTGGGGCAAAGGTGTAAATTAAATGAGATTCCCTGGCAGTTGATTTTACAGAATTATAGTAGCTAGTTGGGTGTTTCCTCTTCTTGCCTGTGAAGCAATGAAAGTGAATGTTCGCCTCAGTACTGTGCTCTGGAAGAAGTGTGTCCCTTGGGAAATAGGGTAAAACAATTAAAGCTGTAAATGTACTTTATAGTCATTAGTGAGTTATGTCATGCTCTCAGGTCAGATTCGCAGGGCTTCTGATTTAAAATATTGTTGTTTTTGTGTGGATGCTCTGTGGTGAGTTTTCAGCGGATGTGGGTGTTTCTGTTTCTGTGTTTAAATAAATCATCACTCTTTGTTTTGGAGAGAAAAGGAAAACACCAGGACTGTTCATCATTTTAAGGACTAATGCCTCTGTGACTGGAAGATTGGCCTTATGTTGTAACCACCCTTTCTCTGCGGAAGTGGCCGGGTCAGCGATTCCTCTTTCTTTGTGTTGCTCCACCCCGTTTGACTTGCGTGTGTCCCAGGCTTTCTGTGTCTATACTCAGCAGGAGCCAGAGTGAGGAAATGGAAAGTTAAAGGCAGCGTGATCTGACATCAGTTCCAGCAGTTGTCATTTTTCAATTCCAATGTAGAAATCCTACAAATGCCCTGGTGAAATTAATCATGAGAGTTTTATCTATTTTTAACTGGTTTGCAGTTCTAAAAACAACATAATGTTATATTTGGTAACTATATACAACACAGTCTGCTTCTTTTAAAAAAAATTGTTTTAAATAATGTGGAAATGCTACTGACTTCTCCCTTTTGCTGTATTTCATTTACTGAGCTTAAGCAAGGCAAGAAAAACCTTCCCTGCAATGCTGTAGCTAAGGCCGTGTATTCAGGTCAGGACCCAAAGCATTGAAGGAACAGAGCATAAGGGGCATTTCCTTATGTCCTCCACAGATGTGAGTGTCAGCTTCTTTTTGTCACAGGGTATAGCTGTCGTGTTTATATCCACTGCAAGACCACACATAAAGGCTGGCTTTCTCTGTGTTGGAGAATCAAAACCAGTGATATGTCTGCTGCATGCCTCCAGAGCTTGCTGATCACTCAGCTCCCCTGGGGATGGTTTCCAATTCCATCCTTCATAGTGGGAGTAGGATGTCCAGAGACCGCCCAGCAATTCAGTTCTTCCCACACAACTGCCTCATCTAGTCCACCCAAAAAAGATATGCAAGATACTGAGTGTGTCCTTGGCCACACGTGTACTGTGCTGTTACTTTAAAAATACAGTTTAGTGGCTCTGAAGCAAGGCCAGAGATTGCTTGTAGCTGTTGTTTTCAAACAGGAGTCTAAAGAGAATTCTTTCTGTGGTCTGTTGGCCATTTCAGAACTTTGGAAATGGAATGGTTAATTCATCAGAAAGAAATAGCAGGTGAGTATAGCGGACTTCGGGGGGCCTGCAGGGGAGAGACCCTGGCTCCTCGGGACCTGCACCATGCGGTTGACTCGGGGTGCCAGGAGAACAAGGAACTCCTCCCCTCTGGGCGGTGGCTGAGAGTGTGGCAGACTTTCGGCGGCCCGAAGGAGAGAGACCCTGGCTTGTCGGGACCTGCATGGTGCGGTTAACTCGGGGTGCCGGGAGAACAAGGAACTCCTCCCCTCTCTGAGCGGTGGCTGAGAGTGTGGCAGGCTTTTGGTGGCCCGAAGGAGAGAGACCCTGGTGTGTCGGGACCTGCACTGTGTGGTTGACTCGGTGTGCCAGGAGAACAAGGAACTCCTCCCCTGTCTGGGGGGTGGCTGAGAGTGTGGCAGACTTTCAGCGGCCCGGAAGAGAGAGACCCTGGTGCGTCGGGACCTGCACAGTGCAGTTGGCTCAGGGTGCCAGGAGAACAAGGAACTCCTCCCCTCTCTGGGGGGCAGCTGTGATCCTTCCGGTGCTCAGGCTGAGAATCAAATATCTCATGTTGTCCTGTCACCCACCCTGTGTCCCCGCTTCCCCTCCCCGCTGCTTAGAAAGTGGGAGCCAGTGAACTACACATCTTGAAAAGATTGGCTATGTTATTTAGTATGAGCTCCCCATATGCAAAGATAAGGGCAACCATTTGGAAGAAAACAAGAGACAATTTGACAGATAGTGAAGATCCCTGGTTGTCTAGCTTTGAAATTTATGCTTTCTTATGTCCCGTTCTGTTCTGTTGTGTTTAATTTTACCCCCTTTTAAAATAAAATTAAAAAAAAAAGAAAAAATATACAGTTTAAAAGTGGAGGATCATGAATAGTGCATGCCCTCGAGTGTGTACTTTATTTTACCCTAAAGTTTCAAATGTACATCCTATTAAAAAAAATCTTCCAATGTCAAGCCAAGACCCCTTCTGTGAGAGAGAATCTGCTGAATAGAATCTACAAAAACCACATCCATAATTCACTGCTGTGATGAACAGTTTTGATGGTTTAAAGTAGAATAAAATGTAAGGCTACTCCCAAAGTGATTTGAGAGGATGCAGATTTTTCTAATTTCTCTCCACCAGTCTTGTTCAGTTTTATCGTTTGCATCTAATTCAAGTTTAATAGCTTCCCATATTTTAGTGTTTTTTGTAGAAATAATTCTTTCCTCCCTCCACATTGTGACATAAACATCTGTAGTTTAAAGTATCTAAGGCACTCTTTAAACAGTAACTGAGGTAAGTGTAAATACAAAAAGCTTTCAATTGTAGAGACCCTACATTACTCCTAGCAAATGTGTATCTACCTCTAGACCTATCTTCCTCTTCCTGGGCACCCCACAGGTGAGGCATGAACTTGTGATGATTAATTTTTATGTGTCAGTTTCCTTGGGCTGTGATATCTGGATTATTGTAGATGTTTCTGGGTCGATATTTTTCAGATGAGATTCTCATTTGAGTAGACTTTGGCCAGACATGGTGGTGCACACGTGTAATCCCAGCACCTCAGGAGGCTGAAGCAGGACAATTGAGCCCAGCCTGGGCAGTTAAGAAAAGCACGTCTCAAAACAGGAGTAGGGGCTGGGGAAATAGCTCAGCATGAAGACCTTGGGTTCCATCCCCAGTGCCATGAAGAAAAGGAAGAGAGAGAGACTTTGAATGACGTAGATTATTCTCTAACGCTAATGAGGCTCACTGAGTTCTTCTCAGACTGATGGAAAAAGATACTCTGGAAGGAGATAGCATGCCTCCTCCTGCCAAGCACTGCCTCAGCCTCAGCCTCAGGCCCTTCCTGCACCCTCCCTGCCCCCCAGCAAGTCCCTAAGCCAATTCCTTCTAGTAAATTCCTCCTGCACCCATCCCAGCTGCTGCTTCTGATGTTTGCCCCACCAAGGCTGATTTCTTGTTTGTTCTCAGGGTTCCATCATGTCCAGATTTACAGAGCTCTTATTTATAACATTTCTTTAAAGTCCTTGGCACCACCCCCAAAATGACACTTTCCTGTGCATGAAATATTCCCTAGTTGCTGTCACCTTTAAACAGCTGTTGGAGAAAGACTTTGTGTTTGTTCCTTTCCTCCTGCTATCTAACCGTGCCCTTCCTCATCTCCTTCTCCACTCTGAGTGACAGAATGACCTGGAAAGCCAGCATCTCCTCCCCAGGGTTCCCTCACTGCTCTCCTAGCCATTGCCCTGGCCTCTGGCATATGCACACAGGTGAACCCGGCAGGCTCTGCATGGGCACCCACTTCTCAGCTGCACTGGTGCCACTGCCCACCACCTGCTCAGTAAAGCGGGTGTTTCTTTGTAGCCCCTTGTTCTCAGCGTGCCAGCACTGTGTTGCTTTTCTCTAGGAAACCCTTACTGGAGCAGCTGTTCTCCCTGCCCATCATCCCCTAGGTCTGCTTCTTTTCTCCATCTTTTTCACTTCTTTCTAAAGAGTTCCTTCCCTTCCCAGAGCTTCTGTGAGCATCTGGACACTAATCAGCTCTCAGCTCTATCGTTGCTCCCAGTCCTGTCCCCTGGCCATCACTGCTGTCTGCCTGCAGGTTGCTGGTGTCTGCATGACTGGCCACTGCAGCTCACACTGGCTGATTTTCTGCTGCCCAGAACTGTGCCGCTCTACTGTGTTCCTTCGCTGCTCGGTGCACCACCTTCCTCCTCCTGCCCAGCCCCTGCCCACCCCATCCTCCCTGTAATTCCTCCTTGTTCCCGGGACCCCTGCAGGTACAGCTGGGCGCCTGCTCCTTTGTGTCCCCACCCCCTCTCCTGCTCTTGTTACCGTGCACTAGAACAAGTCGGTTTTCTTGTTTCCTTCCACTCTAAGCCTTCCTAAGAGCTGGGACAGCTCTCTCTTTCCCATTGTGGGCTCACAGCATTGGCCTTGGCACACTGTAATGCTCAGTTAGTGACTGGGTGAATGGAATACCTAAGGTCACTGTCACAAGAGGCATAGAGTCAGGAGAGAGCTCCACAGTGACACTGGCATTTAGAGAAGCACAACTCTTCACGGTGTGGGGCCCCACACACCCACCCACCCACCATGCACCAGGGACAAGCCCCTTGTTTGAGGTGGATGTTCGGGCTATGAGAGACCTGGCTCCTGCCCACCCAGGCTGCTTCGCTGGCATCACCTACTGATCAGGAGCGTGGTGTGCTTCTCCTGCCCGCTGGTGCACCTTCTCCAAATTAACCGTCAGCCAGCATGCGTTCAGCTAGGCAGAGCTGGCGTGAGGACCTCAGGCATACATGGGTCTGTCACCCCAGAACCACAGTGGACTCGGCACCTTCTCACAACCTTGGAGACAGCTTTGTAAACTGCACGTGTCAGGAATTCCATTTGATTTTGAGCATATTGGAAAAGCTTGGAAAGATGACTGTGGTCCCTTTGGAGTTGATTTTCTTCAGATGAGGCAAGACAAGCAGGCTCAGGGGTGAGTGCCAGTGCAAAGAGTGTTCCCATGTTCCCCAACCAGTCACTTGACCTTCGCTCTGGGAACTCTTGCTTGGTAGAGGAGAAACAGATGGATGCAAGATGACCCGAGTGCTCCCTGGGTTATCAGTGAAGAAATCAGGCATGTTATTTGATGGATGGGAGCAGCAGAGGAGAGAGTGTTTTGGACAATGAAAACTCTCCAAGGGGAGGAGAGAGCTGGCTACTCCAGCCTGGTGCAAGTTCATTGCAGCCTTGGAGGGACCCAAGGCAAGCCACTCTGAGGACCTGCATCTGACCCCAAAGCACCTGGCGCTGGGCATGACACTGTATGTTCCCATCCCATTTTGCACTGTTCATGCAGAAGCTGTTTGCTCTCAGAAATCAATGAGTTATTAGCCTTGTTTTTATAGACAAAGCATCTAAAGGACACACATACCTCGAAAATCACCCATATCTTCTAACTCCAAACCCAGTTATTTCTCCCCTCTACTGAGGTAGTTTCCTAACAGGTGGCCACCAAAAAAGAAGTTCACCCAGGTCTCTCCAGGCCTCAAAAAGGGTGGTTACATTCATTGTCTCTCTATAAAAGACTAGACAAGTATTTCATTCAGTACATTTCCCAGCCTGAGAGGTATATTCTTAGGAATCAGGAAAACTCAACCATTGAAGTGACTCAGTTTCTGAGCATATCCGAAAGCCACGGCTTCACTCCAGGCTTGGAAAATGGACTGGGCAGAATCCTTCTACATCACTGTTATAGGTCATCAGCTGCTAAAAGCCAGATAATTTTGGTGGCCTCAGTTGGAGAATATGTCACAGCTCCCTAAATTGGATTTGAAGTTTCATCCCCAAGTCTATCTGTAATGGATCAGAAGGAGGACTGTGAAAAAAGAAAAGTAGCAACACTTACTTGCTAGGTGCTAATGGCAATCTCAGACAATTAAAGAAGAAACTAGTAAAACTGTCAGGGCTTTAGTGACATGATAATTTTATCACATGAAAGAACCGGCATTTAAAGTATGCCAAACTGTCAGCATTGAAAATATGCAGTCGACTACTGGAATGAAGTTTTTAGTTCACCTTATGTATACTTTACTCCAGTGAAATTTAACTTTTATTGTTGAATTTTTTCTTACGAATGTTTTTCTTCTGGATTCATTTTTTTCTCAACAGGAAATAGAAAGTAAACATCTAACCTTCTGTAGTTAACCTCAATAAATTCATGTGTAGAATAGAAATCAGCCAAATAAATCAGGGTGTGTGAATCCCGAAAGGAAATTCCAAATCATAGCACATTGAGCAATGTTACTTCAATAGTGAAAACCCTTATAAGTACCCAAGTGATGAAAAATGAATAGCATCCTTAGCTTTTGAACAGACTGTACAAAATTTAAATTAAATGACCTAAGTAAAATAGAAAATCAAGCTTTAGTTATGCCCAGATTTTGTCTGTGGATATTTAAAGCTTAGAAATAGATCAGAGAGCATACACATATATCTTCTACGCTCACTGAGTGCTGGGACTTCCATTAGTTTCCATGATCCTGTCCTTTGCAGAGAACCATAATTTTGCATGCCAGGAGACAGTTTTTTCCACTGAATAAGAATCTCAGTAGCCAAACTTCCTGAGTACTATTTATGTCATTTTTATCACTGAGAACTGATTCTTACTTACATAACCATAGTTTCGATGACTTGCTCAGAGAAATAAAAAGGAGAAATTATTCCAAAGTGGCAATACTAATTCATGGGAGTGTATTTATTTGTTGAAGTTTGAAGGACTCCTGAATTATCTGGCAAGTAAATAGATTTCAAAGAGCCACTTGCCATCTTGACACTTCAGAACGTTAAAAAGTAATGTGATACTAGTTTTTCAAGCCTCCCTTTCCTCAGCTTTAAAGTTCTGCAATCGCCTCACTTGTGACATTAATTCTGAGGGTTTTATGTGCCCGTGCGTGAAAACACTCGTGGCATAAGATACTCCAGCACACGCCAGGTCCTCCAGGTCCTCTTTGCCTTTCATTCTGCCTTCTGCTAGGCAGCTCCCACCCTGGTCCTGTTAGTTCACTGAGGCTCACTCATTAGTGATCCAGTGGCACGGACAGGAGGGAATAATGTCTCAACACCCTACTTTATTAATGCTGCGTAAGAAAATGCCACTGAATAAGAGCTGCAAACCCTGAAATGCTCAAACAGATGTTACCATAGACAAAAATATAAATTACATAGTACTTGAAGAAAACCTCCTCTTCCGTTCATAACAGCTAATGTAGACATCAGAACCCAACCTGTATAAATCTTTTCCATACAGGGGGAAAGAAGGAAGCTTCTTCAATCCCTAGAACTATTTTGACTATATAATACAGTTTCTCCAAAATAAATTATTAAAATTTAACTCATTGAAATAAAATAAATCTCGATAAATAATATAGACGAAGATTAAGACTGTGAGAAGGGCTGGGGATTTAGATCAGCAGCATAAGCACCTACCTGGCAAGTGTGAGGTTGTGAGTACAATCCCTCGTACCAAAACAAACAAACAAACAAATACTGTGAGAAGGAAAACTCGGAGATGATTCACATGGGTGTTTTAAAGAATAGGCCTAGAAAATCACCATTCTGGTCTTGTCAGTGACTCTTTCAGGTTTGCGGGGGGTGATCACGAACAGGACTTTTGTGAGCTCTACCTGCAGACATAAGGTGAACAGACTCCGTTTATTCTGACAGTGGCAGCATAGCAACACAGACGTTCTTAAATATTCGCCTGTCCAGCAGAAAATTCCCCTCCTAGGGATTCTAGAGTTGAGTTAAACCTAAATGAACTCAAACCTGGGTTTATTTAAAAAGTAAACCAATGGGATAAATTTTGCCCTTGCATAGGTTTGCAGTAAATAGAAGAGTGTGCTTTAAGAAAATATTTACATCTATATAAATTTTTAAGATACCTTTCCTGACCTGATTGTTAAGAATCCTTTTAATGGAATTCTGCACTGCTTCATGAATAATGCAGCTGTGGTTTGTGATGAGGTGAACTAATTAGAGCACTGCCAGCAGACCCTTGCTACTGCTGAGTAATACCCGCGCGTTTCCAGGTGGAGGAGTCGTGGTCTCTGTCCCTGCCTGAGGCCCCTCTGCTTCCAGCCTCCTACAGCTGCAGGCCGCCTTCCTGTGACACTCAGACCTCTTCTCTTGATGCTTCGTTCCTTCGTGCATCCCTTCTCCCGCCTTGCTAATGATGTGGAGAGTCCAGTGCCACTCGGCCTCTGTTTCTGCTGGGGAGGTGCCATTTCCCCAGTAAGCTCTGGAAGTCCAGGAGTGCCTGTTAGATGCAGCACAGAGCTTGTGGAGCCGGGCTGAGCGGCAGCCTGCAAGGACCAGCTTGCTTGGTGGAGCAGGAGTGCCTCCCTGTGGGGTGTAGTTGCCCACCATGTGGGGCTCCTGTGCAGGTCAACCTGTCCCACCATGCCTTGCACTCCAACAGTTATCTCGCAGGCTGTAGAGCCTAGGTAGTATGGGAAAGAGGATGACTTAAGCAGTTTTGTCATCTGAGATCAAGGAGAGCACCAGTCCCAGACCTGCCTCCTATCACTTCTAGTGCCAGAGCCACTGAGAACATGGGGATTGCATTCGCCATTACAAACAGTTTCACTGGCAGAATTTCAGTCCCGTGGGCTCCTGGGCGTGTTGTGATGGGCGGTGCACTGGCAACCTTTATTTTTCATGTGGCTCTGATTGTCTCTGATGGACAACACCAAACACTTGTCTCCTGCAAGTGAGGGGCTGGCTGTCCAGGCACCGTGTCAACAATGCTGAAGTTGCCCAGAGAGGGACAGACAGCACATAGGCTGGCCGTGCCTGTTTGCTTTTGCCTGATTTCCTGTAAATACCTTTCTCCTAGCAGTCTCCAAAGCCCCTGCAGATGGAAAGGGCTTTCTGGCTTTGAGGAGGACTACAAAATGATTCTGTCCCTGGTTAGTCCAGAGAAGCCTTCCAGACCATCTTCTAGGAGCCCATCAGCGATGTTGGTTCTTTCCATACTGGAGTGCGGGGCGAGGGGGCACAGAACAAGAAGCTCTGGGTCGAGCAAAAATATAAAAGCAACAGAGTCTGTCTTCCTTTCAGTATAAGAAACGCTCTGTCCTCAAATTAAAATGGCCTGCTTTCACAGTCAGAGCAGGGAGGCCAGCATGGTATTTGATTGTCAAGAAGCATGACAGGTCCAGCTTCTATTTTTATTGCATGGGTATTATCTCAGCTTGTCTGCATTGAGAGCCAGCTGACTCCACAGGCTCACTCGGGGACCACTGGTGACAGAGAAGGCGCTACCTTGCTAGACTACCGAGAAAGTCTCCCCAAATGTGCCAGGAACAACCGCGTCATGTAGCTGTGCCGATTTAGGTTCCGTTCAGTTTTGAATTGAGGAGTTAAATGGATTCCTTTCCCTCTTAATCAGTATAAATTTGGCTACTGATGGTCACCTTGTGCTCATTTACGCTTGCCTTTAGAATGTTAGGAACACTGCTTTGAACTTCATAATGCGTTATTTAATTTTATTTTTAAGTATTTTAAGTTTTCAAGGTTTTTATTCCAAAAGACTATATCCAGCCAGGTGGAACCAAACTGCAGTAGGTGAAACACAGTGAAAAAGAATGAAGGAAAAAAAGGTGAAAAAGAAAGCCAAGATGGAGAGCCACTTTGGGGTGCTTTATTTTGATGGAGACATGTTACATATCCTGTCTCAGCCCTGGTAGGCTATAAGTATTCAAAAAACGCCATTGTAGCCAAGTCACTGAGGAACTGGCCATCTAAGTTAAAAATAATTAGAGGGCCCAAAGGACAAAAATGTACTTAATCCTGGTAGATTTACTATTACTTATTTTTGCGGTGTTTAAGAGTTATTTTACCACTGCATCTCAAGTCTGTGCTCTTATTTGCTTTGAATATTAGAGCTATAGAAACAGCCCACCGTTAAGATGAGACCCAGACCATCACAGTGCGGGAAGAGCTCCGAGTTTAGTGGTTCACTTCTCCCCATCTTTCAGGCTGTACCCACGCCACGCGAGTGCCCTGAACAACCTGGGAACGCTGACAAGAGACGTGGGGGAGGCGAAACGCTACTACCAGAGGGCCCTGCAGCTGCACCCACAGCACAGCCGCGCACTCTTCAACCTCGGGAACCTCCTGAAGTAAGTGGGCAGCACGCTGCCCCTGGGCCTCCGGTTCCGAGACACCCTTCCCTTCTCCAGGCTGAAGGGTTTCCCAACTTTGGGAGAACGTATTATTCTTCTCAATGCATCCTCGCCCCTGTTAGTCAGAAGGTATTTCCCAGAGTCTTCCTGGACATACTAGCTCTGGGACATGTTCAGAGATTGTGAGGGGTAGGAATAGGAAAGGTTTACAGGACCAGGTCAACTCAGGTATGATGTGCTGGGTTAAGGAAGGATGGTTCCTGTATGGCAGGGAGCTTTAGTCTGCTTCTACACCCTGGGAATCTTCAAGAAGGAAACTGAGATTCAGCATTTTCCAGTCTGTTTCCCCCATTCCCCTCTCTCCTTCCCTTCCCTTGCCTTGCCTTCCCTTCTCTTCTCTTCTCTTCTCTTCTCTTCTCTCTCTCTCTCTCTCTCTCTCTCTCATTTCCTTTCGCCCCCCCTCCCCATGCCTACTCACTGTCTGGCATTTTTCATGACAAATGTTTCATGATATACCTCGAGAAAAGCAGGGTTCCCTGAGGACAGAACCAGATGCATAACCACACCCCCTCCTGTTCTGTACTGCAGGTAAGAAGCAAAGGGAGCTGCGGGGGTGAGTGCTGCAGCACAGTGGTGACTTTGGCTTTTAGTCGTGGACTCTGAGCTCTTGCGCGTTACCCTGTGCTTGCTTTTCACTGACTGCACCGAGGAAGGTGGACAGTGCTTAGTGTCACCGGAGACTAAGGGAAGGGTTACTAGGCTTTGATGACTGTGACCTCTAGGCCCGTTGCTGGTGGTGGTGGCAACAGTACAGTGGTGGTGTCTATGAACTTAACTTCAAAGCTTACCAAAAAATTAAAAACATCAGAAATGGAAATTTAAAATATGAAAATGTCTCGAATCAGACAGTAATGATGTATTTGTATGTCCTGTCAGAATGCTGACTGTCCGTGCACTGAATGGTTTGCTGTTTCTAAACTTCTAGAGTGCACTTGGCTGCCTCCCTTGATGGTCTATTTTGTTCTTTTACCTCGTACTTCATGGGGTTGTCCTCTCTGTGGCTGTGACTCAGGAAGGTACATGTTCTTCTCCTTGTCGGCTCCTTGACTTTCACATATTCATAGAAGTAGTGATACTTCTTACTAATCTGAATGTTAATACATATTTTTATTTAATCTTGTTTCAGAAAAAGCATTTGGGTGAGTTAATCAAAGAATAATTTAATGTCGTATGAGCTGATAGGTACCATCTTAGGTCTAAAGAGTGGTTTTATCCCTATGTTGAAATACAGCCAAAAGAACGCTCCTCAGTAAAGTCAGAGAAATAAAGTATAAACAGCTAAACAGACTTTTTTCTTTTCAAATTAGTTCACATTGTGAAAACCAAGAGGGAGTGAGAAGTACTCAGTGGGGGCTGAAAGAGACAATTGAGTGCTTCTCAGATGCTCCCTTGAAAACAGTAACAAGTCAAGGATGAGAGTAAGAAAGTTTTAGTTATTGAGAAAGGCTAGATCAGGGTGGGTCCAGAGCTCCTGTTTTACTCCATCTTGCTTAGGGAAGAAGTGGAAACTGAGGTCCTAATAACTGTCATGTAAAAGGCACCTTTTTTACTCTCCATCTATTCACTATAGGACAAAGTAGCAATATTCTAGTGTGGGCCAATCTTAGATCCTAAGAGATTAAAGTGATACTGATCATTAAGACTTGTGTGACCCTTCCAGTTTGTAGACCATGGCACGTGCATATAGATGTAAGACTCATCTCTAGGGCTCGTTCAGGGAGCTCTGTGACCTTGACTGAGGCTATGGCTGACCCTGGAGTGAACTCCCGGCCTCGCACACCTCATCCTGTTCACTTTCTACTACTGTGCTGCCCAATCAGGGGTTACCTCCCATTAAAATATCAGGTTGCATGTGATTTGGTTGGGGGAGGTATTAGGGGTTGTACCCAGGGCTTTTACACAAAACTGCATCCCCAGTCCTTTTCTAATTTTTTTTTTCCTTTTACTCTGAGGCAGTCTAACCTGCTACATTGTTAAGTGGTCCAGGCTGGGCTGCAGTTTAGGAGCCTGTTGCATTAGCATCTCAGAGTGCTGGGATTGTAGGCATACATTACATACTGTGCAGCTGAGCAATTGTTTTTTGGGAGAATGCCAATACAGCTGTCACTCTGCAGGGAACAATAAAGGTGGTTTATATTGTGCTGAGGTTGCATTGCTAAGTGACAGAGAGAGGTGACCTACAAGACAGCAGAGCAAATCTACATCTAGGTAACTCTAAGCTTTGCTTCTACTTGATATGTGTCTGAGCCAGTAGCCATGGGTCAAAAGCAAGAAAAAAAGAATATTTTAAATGTGATTGATTTCATATTTTGATATTTATTTAAGATTTGTACCCTATTTGTCTCCTGAGTTAACTTTTGAGTTCTAAAAATTGTACACTTTTAGAAGTTGTGCTCTTCTATGTAATGTACCACTTAATCCTCATTCTAAGAACTCAAGTCATCTCTAGATTTGAGCAGTTTAGATTTGATCATCTCTGGGAAGGGAGGACTGTCATTGTTCCTGGCTATAAATGAGGACATGCAGATTGGGAGAAGATAAGCAGCATGCCCAGCCCTTGAAAAGTGAGCGGGAGACAGGGAATGGAACCTAGGTCCATCTGAGCTGAGTGTCCCAGCCCTGACCACCATGCTCTACTGCCTCTCTGAGGCCTTAAAGCTGAATAACAGCCAGAAGCAGAACTGTCCATCAGAGATACAGTGAGCACCAGGCATGAAATTTAAAGCATAAAGACGTACTTGGGCCCCGCCCAGCAACCACCAAGTGGCCCAGAGCCACTTGCAATCCACCTTGCAAGCAAAAAGCACATGCAGCCATTACCATCCAGCAGTGCAGCCTCAGCATGTCGCTTGGAGCCTCATAGTTCCCTGCCCAGCATCCCCCACTATGAGAGGACCCCTGGAAAAGTCCCTGCAGGCCCCATCCAGCGACCCTGAGTGGCTGGGAGCCACCTGTCAAGGCCTGACTAATGACCTGCACTCAACTAGGGAAACTCCCTGCAGTACGGATAGATATTCTCAACCCAAGAAACAGTTAACACCTAACCTTCAGCTTCCCTAAGGGAGTATAGAAAATGACAAAAGGAAAGAGAAAAATGCAATCTCAAACCTCCAGTCCATCCCAAGCAAGCCTAGGCGATATGGACATAGAAGAAAATGTAAGCCATATACCTGAAACTCCTGAAATGATAGCAATTGAAGTAAAGAAACAGCTCTGGGAAGCTATAAAAGAATTCAGATCCCACATAATCTCCCAGGTAAAAGAACAAATGATAAATGCAATGAAAGAAATGCTGAACAAATCTAAAAAAGACATAGTTAAAATATTAGAGGAACACTAAAAAAAGATGGAAACCTTGAATGAACAATCAAACAGAATGCATGAGACAGATTCAAAGAGATATCTAGGAAATCAAAAATTCACTCAAAAGTTGGCAAAACTGCCTCAAAGTGAAGGTTGACTTTCAGACCTCAAAGATAAGTTTGCATCTAGTGAACAGGAAAGGAAAGATCTTTTAAAAAATAACAAGTAATCAGGAAATAACAATTCAACAGCTGCAAGATGATGCGAAGAATAACAACATAATATTGATAGGTGTAAACGAAAAAGAAGGTGACAACAAATGATATCAAGAGGCTATCTATCAAAGTAATAGCTGAAAATTTCCCAAACAAGAGAATGGAAACACAGATCAGTGAAGCATATAGAACTCCAAATAGCCATAAGCAAAATAAAACTAAATCCCAGAAATTTAACATAACAGAATATGAAAAGCTGTTAGAGAGAAGAGAAAGATCACCTATAAAGGAGAGCCAATCAGAATCATAGCAGACTTCTCAACACAAACAATGAAGTCAAGAAGAGCATGGAAAGAAGTATTTCAGATCCTAAAGGAAAACGACTTCCAAGCCAGATTGATATACCCTGCAAACTTGTTGGAGAAATAAGATACTTCCACAAAAAAGAACAGCTGAAGAACTTCATGACCACCGTATCAACCCTGCAAAGAATACTGAAAGATATTCTAGATAGATATAAGAAAAACGCTAAGCAAGGCAAACAAACAGAGAGGAATGGTAGAGAACCAACAGCATAAAGATAACATGACAAAAATAAACCATCATATCAGTTATAACCATTACTGTAAATAGCCTCAATTCACCAATTAAAAGAAACAGACTGGCAGAATGAATCAAGAAACAACATCCAACGATATGCTGCATACAGGAAATCCGTCTAACCCAAAAGGAAACTCATAGATTCAAACTCAAAGGATGAAAAACAATATTTCATGCAACAGGAACCACCCCCCCAAAAGGCAGGGTAGCTATTCTGTTTGCAAACAATGTGAACTTCAAACCAAGAGTGATGCAAAGATATAAAGAAGCTCACTGCAATTCTAGTTAGGGGAAAACTTCAAGAGGAAGACATAACAATCTTAAATATATATGCACCAAATTCAAGAGCACCCAGCTATACAAAACAAATATTAGCAGCTATGAAAAATCAAATAAACAATAACACAATTATAACAGGAGACCTTAACACCCCATTGACACAAAGAGACAGATCAACTAGACAGGCAATCAGCAAAGAAATAACAGAACTGAATCACACCTGTGAACAAATGGACTTAGTGGATCTGTGCAGAGTGTTCCACCCAACAACATCAGAATATACATTCTTCTCAGCAGCACATGGGACATTCTCTAAAATAGACTGTATACTAACCCACAGAACATACTTAAGAAAATGCGAAAGAATTGAAATTATCCCATGCGTGTTATCTGATCATAGTGCTATGAAACTAGAAATTAATGACAAAAGAAACTTCAAAAACCCCACAAACACATAGAAATTAGCTAATAAACTCCTGAGCTATCAATGAGCCACAGAAGAAATTAAAGATGAAATTAAACGACATTTACAAGCAAATGAAAATACAAGCACAACTTACCGGAACCTGTGGGATGCCATGAAAGCAGTCCTCAGGGGAAAATTTATTGCAGTGAATTCCCACATCAGGAAAACAGAATGAACACAAACAAACAACCTAATGCTACACTGCAAACATCTAAAAAAAAAGTAGAGCAAGTCAAGCCCAAAGCCAAAAGAAGGGAGGAAATTAGAAAGATCAGAGTGGAAATCAATGCACTAGAGACTAAGAAAACAATACAAAGAATCAATGAATAGAAGAGTTGGTTCTTTGAAAGAATAAATACAATTGATAAGCCCATTGCCAACCTTATTTTAAAAAGGGAAAGAAAAAACTCAAATTCATACAATAAGGAATGAAAACAGTGAAATCACTACCGACCCTGTGCAAATACAGAAGATCATCAATATCTGCTTTGAAAACCTCTTCGTTCATAGGTTTGATAACACAGAAGAAATGGACAGATTCCTAGAAACATAGGAATTACCAAAGCTAGATGAAGAAGATGTAAAACTGTTGAATAACCCAATTTCATTTAATGAAATTGAAAATGTAACTTTCAATGTAAATTGAAAACTTACAATTTCAATTTACAATGTAAATTGAAAACAAATTTCATTTAATGAAATTGAAAATGTAATTAAAACTTTACCAACAAAGAAAAACCCAGGTCCTGATGGATTTACTACAGAATTCTACAAGAAATTTAAGGAAGACTTAATGCTAAAACTCTTCAAACTCTTTAATGAAATTGAAACAATTCTCCCTAACTCATTCCTAGAAGCAAGTTTTATTCTAATACTAAAACCAGAGAAAGACCCATCCAAAAAAGAGAACTAAAGGCCAATCTTCCTAGTGAAAATAGATGCAAAAATTCTCAATAAAATACTGGCAAACAGAATGCAGGAAATCAATGAGAAGATTATACACCACAACCAAGTGGGATTCATCCCAGGAATTCAGGGATGATTCAACATATGCAAGTCAATAAATGTAATCCACCATATGAATAAAGCCAAAAATAAGAATCACATGATCATTTATATAGATGCAGAAAAAGCTTTGGTAAGGTCCAGTACTTCTTCATGATAAGAACCCAACAAAAAATCAGAATAGATGGTCTTTGCCTCAATCTGATAAAAGCCATCTATGACAAACCAACAGCCAGCATCATATTAAATGGACAAAAGCTGAAAGCTTTTACTCTAAAATCAGGAACAAGATAAGGACGTCCTTTATCACCACTCCCATTCAATATAATGCTGGAAACATTAGCCAGAGCAGTTAGAGAAGAGAGAGAAATAAAACAAATAAGGATAGGAAGAGAAGAAGTTAAATTATCATTATTTGCAGACAACATGATACTCTACATAGAAGACCCCCAGAACTCCATTGAAAGGCTTCTGGTATAATAACTAAATTCAGTAATATAGCTAGATACAAAGTCAGTGCTCAAAAATCAATAACATTCCTATACACAAAAAGCAACTCACTCAGAGAGAAATAAGAGAAGCCACACCCTTCACAACAGCATCAAAAAAAAAAAAAAAAATGAAATACTGAGCAATCAATCTAACCAAAGAAGTAAAAGATCTATTCAGCAAAAATTATATTACTCTGAAAAAAGAAATTGAAGAGGATTTCTGAAAATTAAAATACATTCCTTGTTCATGAATAAGAATAATAAACATTGTGAAAATGGCCATTCTCCCAAAATTGTTATACATACTTGATGTACTTCCAATCAAAATGCCACTAGCATACCTCACAGATCTAGAGAAATCATTTCTAAAATTCATCTGGAACCAGAAGTGGCCTAGAATACTAAAGGCCATTCTGGGCAACAAAGGCAAGGCAGGAAGCATCACAATCCCTGACTTAAAGTTATACTATACAGCTACTGTAATAAAATCAGCATGATACTGGAATAAAAACAGACCTGAATACAATGGAATAGATTAGATGATACAACTATAACTATAAACTACAAACTACAAACACAGCCACCTTATCTTTTACAAAGGAGCCAAACACGTTCACTGGAAGAAAGATAGTCTCTTTATTAAGTGGTGCTGGAAAAACTGGCTTTCCATATGCTGAAAACTTAAACTAGACCTATGCCTATCACCATGTACTAATGTCAAAATGGATCAAAGATCTAAGTATTAAAGCAAAAACACTCTGCTGGAAGAACAAAATAGGTAGAAATCTTGAAGACGTAGGGGTAGGCAGAGAATTCATGAAAAAAAATCAAATCACATGGAAAATACTTTCCAGAATCAGTAACTGGGGTCTCGTCTTCTTAAAAAGTTTTACATGTCAAAAGAAATCTCCAACAGAGTAAAAAGAAAACCCATGATTTTTGAAAAACTCTTAATCAACTCTCCCTCAGACAACGGACTTATGTCTAGAACATACAAAGAATTAAAAAAAATCAAACCCCCTAAATTCAAAGACCCAATCCAAAAATGGACATCTGAGATGCCTACACAGTTCTCAGATGAAGAAATACAAATCACAAATAAATACAAGAAAAAATGTTCAGCATCATTGGTCATTAGAGAAATGCAAATTAAAACCATACTGAGATTCCATCTCACTCCAGAAAGATTGGCCAAGAAAACTACTAAAAACAAATGCTGGAGAGGCTGTGAAAAAGGAACTCTTCTGCACCGTTGGTAGAGTATAAACTGGTGCAACCACTGTGGAGGTCAGTCTGGAGGTTCCTCAAGAAGCTAGGATTGGAATTTCCATTTGACCCAGCTATTCCACTTCTGGGCATATTCCCAGAAGAACTGAAAACATCCTACCACAGTGATATATGTGCATCCATGTTTATAGCAGAACAATTTGTAATAGCCAGATCTTGGAAACAATCTAAATACCCATCAACTGAGGAATGGATAAAAAGATGTGGTACTTTTTATACAATGGAGCTATAAAAAATGATCACATTGATCACTTACCATAGGTAAATGGATGCAACTTGAGACCATACTCATAAGTGAAACAAATCAAACTCACATGTGTAAATACCATATTGTCTCCCTGGTGTAAGAAATGGTAAGACTACATAAGATACAAAATCCTCAATAAATACTGGGAAAGGGTAAGAATCTGCTCAAAGGGGGAAAAAAAATAACTCAGGGAAAAGGAAAAAAAAAGGAAGAGGAAAAAAAATATAGACATGACATAAACTATACTAACATTTTATTTAACCTCAGTACTATAAATTATTACTTTAATACTTAACATTTTAAAATAATTTTTAAAGCTAACGCAATAATATTAATGAGACAGTATGCATTCTTCTTTCCATAATAGATCTTTGAAATCTAGTGTATGTTTCCATTTCACAGCCTGTCTCAGACTGGCCTGTTTCCGGTGATCATACATCATGTCCGGCTTGTGGTTACCACTTTGGAGAACTCATTTGTTAATAACTTTGACTGTGACAGAAATGTGAGCCTCTATCTAGATGAGAAGCTCTACCATGATGATACTATTGGGGAATCCCAGCAATTGTACACTAGCTCATTTAAATGCTTGGAATAACAAGGCAGGGTTTCAGACCTGTTCACGGTGGTGGACATCGCTGAGTGCTGTCCAAACATGGCTGTCCCCGTTTGTGCCTTTGCATGGTACTGCGAAGCCAGCATGCGTGTTCCGTGCAGCACCTTTACCCGTGCGAGGCTGATGGGAACGCTTTCCACATGAGCATTTTTCATTTATATCAATTGTTGTTGCCTTGCTTAGAAACTAAAATTAAAAAAAAACTAAAGTGAAGAAGAGAAAGAAAGAAAATAAGTGTGGTTAGTATAAACTTTTTATGGCTGAACAGAAAGGAAGTCCCTGGGGCTCAAGAGAACATAGCAGGATTTTATAATTCAGAGTATGGGAAAATATTTCTGTAAGTTCTTAAATAGCTGTGAGTGAGTGAGTGTTGCTAAGACTATGAGAAGAGCTTCTTACAGAGCCGTGTCAGGCCTCCCTCATTGCCACAGCTGCCTTCTACTCACACTGTGGGACATACAGTATTACAGAAAACCTAGAAATCAAACAGCAAGTGAAATGGAATGTCCAATAATGGAACTGTACAGATGAATTTGGTAGCATTTTCTTCAATCAGATTCCTTAGAAAAATTTAATTTCTAAAAAATATTAGGACACAGAAAGAAGGGCAACCATTATCTTTATGAAAAACTTAAGTGTTTGGGATGTATTTTCTCTTAACACTCACATTAGATACATGACCTGCTCATAAAAAGGAGCTTTACACATTCAGGTAGGAGTTCTCTCCTCCTCTGCCTTCTAAGTGCATCCCAGAGAGCACTGAATACCAGTCCAGGAACACAGAAATGAGACGCCCTTCTCTTGCTGGGAGTCCATTTGAGGGACGGCTGAGTTCCTGAATGCTTTTCTCCCAATAGTGCCCCACAGTGAGGCTCAGAATGAACCAGGAAGAAGGGGTAAACCAAGGTCCTTAGAAGTACAGTACCATGTGGACCACTGCTACACACTGTCTCTTTCATGTTACTCTGCAGACCAGGTAAAGCAGCTCCAGCCCCTTGGGTCCTATTCATAGTTAGGTTGCTTCTGACTGTACTCATCTCTGGTCCCAACCCTGTATACTTTCTCCCTGCATCTTCATCTGACTCATGCTCATTTCTCTGGTTCTTCTCCCAGCTCCTTTAGAGCCCGGTGCAGCATCCCACGGCACCACTTCCATCCTCATGCTGCCGTCTGACAGCCTGCTGTCTGTCCTCAGTCAGCATCAGGACGTGAACACAGTGCAGTGGCTTCCCCTGTTAACAAACTGTGTCCCACCCTTAGGGGTGTTAGCAATTGCATCTGTTGCCCATGGCTTCAGCTTGCTTCTCCAGCACTGTGCTGGGCATGCTTCAGTGGCCATCACCAGCTTTCCCATTCTCTGGGACCCCAGTCCCAACGCTCACCTCTTCTGCCTGTCTTTCCCTTTCACTTCTGCTGACCTTTGGAGGAAGTGATGATGACCTGTCACTCTTAGCTTTTCTCTGTGCTCAGTTGTTTTGAGAATGTAACATTGGTAGGCCCTCTGTGATGAGGCCTTTCTCCTACTCTTCATTCCTGCCAGCCTGTTGGCAGTTGTTAGAATCTCTGTGCTCTGATCCTTGGGTTCCTAATTAGTAATCCCATCTCTGTTACATCTGATGTGCGTTAGCAGTGCATATGAGATGAGCTTCAACTCTTTTACTGCCGTGAGGGTCATTTACTTCCCTGACAAGGCCAACCTAAGATACCTCATTATCTGCATTTTGTTTTCCTGATCAGCACCACCAGTGGTGAACAGGACATGGAGAAAGTGGATCTCTTACCATCTGTGATGGAATGAACATGTACTTTGGAGAACTGGCAATTTCTTAAAATATCAAAGAAAATGTTAAATCATAATTCTGCTTCTGTGTTTTGTACCCAAGAAAAATGAATGAGAAGAGAATGAATGAATGGTCATAGCAGCCTTACTCACAGTAGCTACAGCCTATAAATAAATCAAGTGTCCACCTACAGGATAGAGATACACAAAATGCAGCACCTGAAAACAACAAGTGCTCTACACCAACAAAAATCTGTAACAAAACAGATGACTCACAGTTAATCCGAATGCAAACACCCAGATGCCAGAAGGTACACCTCAAATGACCTCCTATAACAGAAGCTCTTAAACAAGCCAAACTTATTTATGGTGGAAAAAAATCAGAAGAGTGATTGCCTTGAGCAGGGACATGCTCCGGAAAGAAAGTGGGGATCTCTCTAGGACATTATCCATGTTAGGCTGGGAATAATTATTACAAGGGTATATAACATTGTCAACATTCACTGAGGCAAACACTGAAGATTTGTGCATTTTATTATACATGAGCTACATCTCAGTTCTTGTTTAAAAAGCCACACACACACAGATGTAGGCGTCAGCTTTATTAAGGAGAGGAGGGTCTACGCTCCATGGGAAAGCAAGTGAGAAATCCCACCATCCAATCAATAGTGAGACAAGGTAGTTCATGCCGTTGTTCAGCTTTTGGCAGAAATCAGCTTCTCTGAGACTCAGATTCCTTCTCCTTAAAGCCAGGGATAAGACACACAGATCCCATATAGCCCTCCAAGAGCAAGGATCTCTTGCTTCTGTGCCCACAGGTTTCTAGGGTCCTCGTGGAACTGTGAATAGAAGACCACCAGGGAAGAACTTGAATGTTTGCTGTCAAAGGCAGGAATTGTGCTGTGGCCGCCTCCCACTTTTCTGACAAGTGGGCAATGAGACCGCAGCTGCACAGTAGGGATGGGGAGGAGCAGGTGGGGCTCACATGCGTGTTACATCCTCCTCTGGGCACACCATGGTGATTCTGCACACCATGCAGATTCATTGACTGAATCCTCACAAAGGTCCTCATAAGTGTCTTTCACAGACCCTGCCAGGAGGCTCCTCAACATAAAGCGCTGAACCCAAGCCATTGGCTCAGCTGTCTCCGACCTTTGCAGCTCTTGGCATGGTTTTTATGCTCTGTTCAGATCCAAAGAGGGTGTGGAGTATCTGTGTGTGGGCTTTGAACTGACACTGGCTGAGAACTGGCTTTGCACTTTTGAAGTGACACTGGGGGCTGCTTTTGAGCTTTAAAGTCCTGCTGGCTTGAGACTAGCACTGCCTGCCCACTCCGTGCCCCTGTGACACGGAGCTGGCTCCACAGGTGCAGGGGCAAGGCCATCCACCTGTGGTGGAGGCATCCTGCTGCTGCGGGCAGAACAGGTAGTAGAGACACAAGAGCTGTTTCGAAGGAGCAAGGGAGAGACTCAGGACAAGTGTTTCCAGGGACCCACTCTGTACCAGCCCTTGTGCCTGGACCTGCACAGACTAGAGCTCTTCCCCTGTCTCCTGTATGCTGCTGGGGAGGGTGTATAGGAGACAAATTTAGCTATCAGGAGTATCATTTTGAGTTATGAAAAATAAAAGATCTTTTTATTCTTTACTAGCATATAGTATGAACGTGGCCTCCAAACTCTCATGTCTGACTTCTGTAAAATGTTAAGCAGAGAAATCAGGGTGAACCTAAGGAAATAAGGTGCTCTCTGTGCATTGCATTATCCAAGACACACTCAGTAAACTTGAACATAGAGCTACACAGTATATATATCCAACTTTCTTCTCTTTCTGCACAGAGCAATAGTAGGGCTGTAGGAAATGCATGCTTTAAAAAGATAATCTCAGTCAGCTGTTTACAATTTGACTTTCACAATTCAGTTTTTTTAGCTGGTAAAGTCTGTCTGAAAAGAAAAGAAAGAAAACACTACATACTCCTTTGCATTTGTGAGAGACATCATCTTTGGAACCAGTAACAACACAACAGAACACCCAACAAAGGAACAGTCATGAGGAGAGCTGCTTGGACACTCCGACTTCATGCTGTGGTCAGTGGGAAATTTGATAATTGCCAAGGAGATCACCAAATCCACTTATTTCTGTAACTGGCATTTCCCAGTTTTTCCCCAAATGTCAATAGTTTTTTAAAAGCAAGTACCTGCTTTCAGTTTAAATGAGTGTGTCATGAGATTTGAGATAGGAATCCAGGAAGTTTCCTAAATGAACAAACTTCACAGATCCTTAGTTACTGAATGAAAATGTGGCAGGCTGTATTTGCTTTTGCTAAATATCTGTCATTGAAGGAGAGCTAGGAGAATGAGAAAATGCAAATGTTTGTACTTCACACATAGGAGAAACATCCCTTCACATATGGGAAGCAGGGGCTCCCTGTGAAAGGGCCTTCAGGGCAACACTTGTGCGTTTTGAACAATGTGTCATTTCTGCTTCAGGTTTCTCTTTCAAAACCAGGGGTGCATGTTACTGGGAGGAAATTTAAAAGAATTTTGCTGGAGAAAAAAAAAGATTTCTGTGACCTCCGCCAGCCCCCAACCTGCTGCCCCACGCTCCCGGTAGGCACAGGCACCTGCACAGGGGCAGAATTACCTGCCAGTGAGCTTTCTCTGCAGCCCAGGCTCGCACAGGGAAGCCTTCTTCCTCCCTGTTTAGCTTTCATGATCCTGTTACACTGAACCTTCCAGTGATCAGGGATTCACATACAAGTCCCTGTGGTGTGAAATCATTGGAGAGGGGCTTATCAGGAATGATTATTCTGCCAGGGTGAGTCTGCACTGTAATCTCAGCTACTTGGAAGGCTGAGGCAGGAGGATACTGAGTTCCAGGCTAACCTAGGCATAAAAAGTGCTAAGAAAGGTAGCTCAGGGGAAGAGCATTTATCTAGTGTACACGGGGCCCTTGGTATAATTCTCAGCACTGCAAAAAAAAAAAAAGTAATTACTCCTGGGTTCCACTCAAGACCTACTGAAGGTTAGAGTGCTGGAATCCTACATTTTCCAGAATCCCTAGGGGTTTTTAAGCAGTAAAGCTTCACAAAGAGAGAAATAAAGACAGTATTTAGGCTGTAGGGGACAGTGTTTGCTCACACAGTGGCTGTACCCAGCAGACAGGGAAATGGAGGGTGCTGAGGAGCCTAGTTCCCTGGATGTAAAGCAGCTGTCCCATCCCTGCCCACTCCGGTCCCCTGGCTCCAGCAGCACCCAGTGAGGGCTTTGCAGAAGAAGCCCAGAAGGCCTGAGCATCATCAGGTTTCCAAGGGGCTCTGAGGCATTTGTGTCCATTCGTGGCTGATTGCACCGCATGTGTGCCGAGACTGGATTTTTATCTCTTTGGTCAGAAGTTGTGGGCTGGTTAACTTGGGACTTTTCTGTATGATTCAGAGAAAGCAACTGTGAACTTAGTAACCTGTGTCCTACACTCGATTAGTTCAGAGGAAAAGGTCACTGCAGTGTTTTCTGTCATTGTTCTACCTGTCCATCAGGTCGAAATGGCTCACAGATATTCCATACGTGTGGGGCTGTCAGAAATAATGAGCTTCTGGGTTCCCGAAATTACTCGCCACAGGGCCAAAATGAGCACATTAGGAAGTTTCAATACCTTCTGACGCTGGCCCCGGCATGAGTCATTCCATTCAGTGCGTCAGTAATTTTGATTATTAAGAGATTTCATACTGTCTGTTTCAAGTTCTTCCTCTCTCACAAAGTCCTGCCCTCTAACGCGGAAGGCGGCTTCGTGCTCACCTCCTGGCTGGAGGAGAGAGGATCAGAGCACTCCTGGGCTTCCCAGGCTACTCCCCCCCCCCCCACAGTCCCTCCCACGAGGCGTGGTCCTGTCCTCCGGCCTCCCATTCACTCCGCTTCCTGCAGTGGGGGGCACCCAGGGCTTCTGCCCGCGTGTTTCCGGTGTTATTTTACATTTTAATACAATGCTTCTAATGCAGGTTAATATCCTGAGGATTTGTGGCAGTATACACACAAGGAAAATCACTGACGTCTGAAATCTTTTTGTGCGTAGTTTGAAATGTAGAGGTATGTTACTTGAGAAAATGTCAACAGCGCCATGTTCTCCTTTCTTTTGAAAATTAAGAAGGGAGAATATAGAAGTCTGGGTGATTTTAGAGCATTAAATGAACTGATGAACCCAAAGTATCTACAGTGTTCCTTCCTGTGTGCCTGAGGCACAGGAAGGTGAGCCCTGTGCTTCCTTCCGGCTTTGGGCTTGTTCTTTTCGCTGCTCCCATAGCCTGCCAAGAAGTGAAGCCCAGCAACTGGACATCATCCCTGTGCTTCCAAGTTTGGTGTGGGCCGTTTCTTTCTTCCTTACAAACGTTTCTATAATAATGAAAAGGTTTAGACAAAGATATGAACTGCTTGCATGTATTATCGTTCTCTGTCAAATTTTATTAGAATATGAAGAAACTCATGTAAGGAAGTTTGCATGGATATAGCAATAAAATAATAAAAACATGCATTTTCAAAAATGTTTGTTTAACTTTAATTCTCTTAACCAAGTGCATCCCTTGCATTTCTACTTTGTGCTGACCATTCTCATGGATTTAAAAACTGGTAAGATGGATAAGATGCTGCCCATGAAGGGCCTCCACCTAGTGATGCCCACAGAGAGCTTGTGGGAGGTTTCACCCGTGAACGTGGCAGTGCCAGTGTGGCCATCACTGTACAGATGGGCTCCAGGTTCCCACTTGGCATCCTGTGGCTAGACTAGCTGTGTGATGGGGTGAACCACTTGAGGTCTCTAAATCTTAGTTTTTAATTTAGGGTGGGATAGTAGTTTTTCATATTGTTGTATAAATCTTAGGATTATTATGCCTCCCTCATGACACAGAATGAGCATTAAAATAAATTGTGCATAGACATCACCAGATTTCGTATGATGCTTGGCAGAGAGTAGTGCATCTTGGTAGTGTATGCATGATACACTGACTGATGGGCAGACCCACACTGGAAGGAGGTGGGGTGGGGGTGAGGTGGGGTACCCTTCACCTGCTGACCAGGGCCTGGGAGAAGGAGAGAGCCCTACTAACAAGGTACGGAGAGGGAGACCAGAAGGCAGCTGGCCCTGGGGAAACAGAACAGGCCTTCTCTAAGGCAGCTCCCTACTATCATGTTTTTAAGTGGAGACACTCACACTGCACACATAGACATAGATACAAACATAAAATTGACACATACACATTGACTACTGTTCTTCAAAATGTGTAGGACCAGAAGTGTTTCAGATACATGAGTTTTTCAGATTTTAAAATATTCACATAAATTTTACTGACTGAATATCTCTAACTTAGAAATTCAAAATTCTGACTGCTCCAAAATCTAAACCTCTTTGAGAATTATTTGACAAAGTTAAGATTTTGGAGCATTTTGGAGTTCAGACTTTCAGAGTTAGGGCCCCTTGACCTATATGGATATAGATACAGACTCACAGACATGCATGTCCAGTGTAAGTTTTTGTCTAATTGTGCTACATATGTAGGAGTTCTATGAAGAAATTGTGCCTTGAAATGGGTGAGTCAGAGAAGGTGTCACTGGGGGACCAGAAACTGAGTGGAGAGGAGGGAGGCCCTAGGCAAGGTCAGCAAGACCGCCCAGGAGAGCACTGGTCTGGGGTAAGTCTTCCTCTTGCTTGGGTCCAGGGTAAATCAGTTTCTACTGCTGTAAATCAAGGAGGTTGGATTCAGCAGATTCTCAGATCTGGATGGTCATTGCATAGAGAACTTCTTATTAAGAGATCCGACTGGAAAGCAATCTCAAAATGGGCCTAGTAGTGCTGGCCTATAATCCCAGCACAGCAGGAGGCTGAGGCCACAGAATAGCAAATTTGAGCCCAGCCTAGTGACCTATCAAGACCCTATCTTAAAATTTAAAAATGAGAAACAGATTGGGATGTAGCTTAATGAAAAGGCGCTGGGTTCAGTTCCGAGTACTGGAGGGAAAACAGCAATCCCAAGTGATTTCAAGGCACAGTAGGGAGAGAGGATCAGCGGAACAGGTAAGCTCTGGGTTCTGCAGAATCGATGTTCACAGACCCCTGGTCTGGCGGGGGTAATGGGTTCCTCTGTGTGTCTGCAATGTTGGTCAGACCACATTATAAACCAGAGACTAAGCGTCTATTTGTAGACAATCAAGCATTAGTGAAGGTATTTGTAGAAGGCAATATACTGAAAGTGAAGCTCTAGAAAGATTTCAAGTGTATGTAGTAAAAGAAAAAGCAACTAAAAGCACATGTGTGAACTAAGGTGTTCATAAGCAAAACAAAATCAGATGCACTCTGGATTATGGGAGTCCACTGGAATGGTAGGAATTTTGCCCCAATTTAAACTGTGGGGTAATTATCAGAGGAACATGTGCCACTGTGTGTATCTGAAAAGGGATGCTACTAAAATGAGATGCGATTTGAAATGAAGTTTGGTCCTTATATGGTAAGTATGTTGCTAAATAAACTAAGGAAGGTTCCATTTAGACAAATTTGTCTGAGTAATTATTGTGTTGAACCTCACCCATTCCGTCTACTTCCTCCAAATGGTGCTCCAGAGACTGTAAAAAAATCTTTTTAAAAAACTCTACACCTCTGTCTTTCAGAAGTACAATCACTTACCGATTGCGTGGGCTTTTATTTAAAAAGCACTGTGAAGTACCTGTCAGCTGTAGTACTCAGGGAGTCTCAAGGGTCCCAAGCAAAACCAGCATCCTTGCAGGTAGCAGAGCCTCAGGACACATCCTCTGCCTAAGTCTTGGCATCTCATAAAACCCAATGATTACGTCAGTCACACGATACTATTTCCACACGGAGTCCGAGTTCCCTGTGAATCACTGTGAGGGTAACCCATCCCATCCTGTCCTGTGAATGTTGATGGACAACCTCAGGGATTTGCATTCATACTACTGTGCTGTGTGGCAGTTGAGCTCATTGGGCTCATATAGAAAAGGTCTAGGTTTGCATTCAGAATGAAGTAACTGATGCCAAATGAATAGCCTAAATCATTACTCTCAAGTCATTACGCGATTTTCCTCTGCTGATTTGGAAGAATGTCTGACTAAAACTTGTCCTGCAGAACTTAATTTCTAGCCTCACTCCCTGAGTCCGTATTGTCTTTTGGATTCTAGGAGGATTTTCAAATTAGTAAAGATTTATGAACTCAGAGGAAGAGTTCTGCTAACCAGCAAATCAATGGTCATATTACCAGAATTTTTAAAATTATACTTTGTCTTTAAAAGCATGTTAATGGAAGAATTATCTCAAGGTATATTTTAGAACAAAACTTGGATATATGTAAACATAGCACACTACCAGGAGTCTTGCCACTTTTAAAATTTTTATTGACTGTGTGAATTAAACAAGAACTAAGAGAGCTGTAATTCAAATTTATTATATAACTGTGTGACTTTAAAGCTGCATACCAAGGATGACCCCCTTAAGAACATGTGCTAAATCAGTTATTTTCAATGATAGGCGTTAGATCCTAATAAGATAGCATGGAAGCCACCTCCACTGGGAAACAGCTAAGTGCCTAGCAGGTAACAGACAAGATAAATGTTTACTAAATTAAACCCTTAAACCCAAAGTCTGTGTTGGAACTGTGGCCTCCACATCCACTCCACCCTAAGCTTGGGATAGGAAATATCTTCCTAGGTGAAACTGACTTACAAAGAGCTACTTGCAACACTCAGGAGCTCAAGCAGGACTCAGCATTAGTTTTGCCTCCACATAACTTCATCATATAGAAATTGGATCTGCAGAGGATTGTAGGAGCTACGCTCAGCTGCCTTTGATAATTCCTGAGCAGGTCTGCTGGACTCTCAGTACATGTACAGATCACCTGGGAGTTGTTTAGAAACTCACATTCTGGGGAAGTAGGCCTGGGTGGGGCCTGAGACTCAGCATTTCTGATCAGCTTCCCAGTGACACCGATGGCATTGGCCAAAGACTGTCCTGCCCAGCAGCCGGCTCACCCAGGTGGCCCTCAGAGGTCAGAAGGAGTACGTACAGTTTGATGGAAGAGGACTCTCAAGGCCAGTTACGTGAACAGAGCTTAAGTGGCTCCTCTGAATCCATATTTTCTTGTTAGAAGGATGAGTATAATAATAAAACAATAATACCCACCACATGGGATTGTTGTGAGAATTATATTAATAATAATATAGGGAACATATGGTACATAGTCATTGCTAAGTGATGAATAATAAAACACAAGCCCACAGCCTTGCATTGGTACCTGTAAAGATGGGACATTGAGGCTGGCTGCTGGCAATAGTTCAGGGTTTCTACTCTTCACCCCCCAGACCATTTGTAATATTTAGGACTTCACAAGGATCAGCAGCAAAGTTACTGCAGGCAAGAGTACATTTTTGGCTTCAAAGACATTGGTATGAGGCTAATCAGTGAACATCTCCCATAGTACTGTCCAGAGAGAGAACATCTACTCGAGCCTTGAGTTCTGTTTGAGTGGAAGTGAGTCGCCAGGAAAACCCTCAAATGAGGAAGACAGATCCAACTTCCATTTTCAGTAAAAGCTCATTATTGTTTGCCAGCTCTCAGTCATGGCATTTTCTAATTCATAAATCATGCATGAAAATTTTCTCCTTTGGGCATGAAACCAAAGATAAACCTTGGCAGTCAGGTCTGATTTGTCCCTGGGTGGTGACTCAGCCACCGTTAGGAAGTCAGCCTGCAGCAATACAGTCAAAAACAGGGCACAGCTCTTCTCCCCCACCCTGTAAATATGCTCTCCTGCCACCAGGTTATCCCCCAAAATTGTTCGCCTGAAGGCCAGTGATTCCTGTTAGCAGATTTGTAAACTATTAAGTAAAACTCTCAAGAAGTGCATAGCAGACTGGGGTTTAGCACACTAGGAGAATGCTTCTTACCTAATACGCACAAAATCCTGTGCTCAGTCTGCAGTACCAAGGAGAAAGAAAATGTACACAGCAAGAAATGGAAGGTAGAAACACAGTTCAAAACCCACAGCATTAGTTCCAGGCATAGTCTCATTTAATTCATCTGCAGTAAAATCCAGAATGAACCAGCTAATCGTTGCTAAAAGAAATGAGATTTTTAAGTCCCATCAAAGTCTTTAAACCATATTAATAAAAGATATTCCCCACCCCTCTTATTTTCTGTAGGTCCCAGGAGAAAAAAGAAGAAGCCGTCACCCTGCTGAAAGAGTCCATTAAATACGGCCCAGAATTTGCAGATGCGTATTCCAGTTTAGCCTCCTTATTGGCCGAGCAGGTAATTATTTCTGTTTAGTTTAACACAGCAGTTTTAAATGCGCCTGTTGAGTAGATGTTAATGTTACACAGGTTTTTGTACTGATGATCGACTAATGATTGCCAAGTTCATAGTGAACATCTAATCTTCATGTCAGTTTCCTTGACAGAAATTAGAGCCTCGTTCCCTCCTTCTCCTGTTCCCTGTGCAGCAGAGGTGGCCTTCTTTACAGCAAGATGGTGCATGAAGAGTCCTTGATACATTGTCTGTCACTCTGGGACAGTCTGTCAAGCATAATACATGAGATTTGCTTTTATTGCTATTTACTTGTCACATTTTTCTAGTGAATGACTCATGGGCTAAGGTCTGTGAACTCAATATGGAACCGATTATTGACAGTTTTGCAGATCCTGTGTCTTCACACCTGTGTGAAAATAACAGGCTCATGGGATAGGACCTGAGAGGACATTTTGCAAGACACAGGCAGAGGTGCATTCCAAACCCCTCCTTCTTCTACTTGTCTAAGTGACTTGATACTACTTTTTGGAGTTCTGGAATGCATGGCCCTAGCTACAGGGTGGCAGATACAGCTCATCCTCTACACTGATGGTACAGTTTTGTTAACACATGTAAAATCCTTGGTAGACCTTAGATTCTGTGTCACACGATTGCCAGATTGTCTTTAAAATCAAACTCAACAGCTTTCAAGATGTCACTTAGCTTTAACATAAGGAAATATTTGATTCTGCTTGTCGGTTACTTAGGGTGCAATTTACATTCAAAAACATCCTGAAACTTCTACCAAGAAGCAAAATTAGGGCAGTCTAGGGATAGTTAGTTAAGTGATAAATATCATAATCCTGAGCTCTCCCTTTAACACAGTCAGTCGTCCTTCAGCATCAGCAGAGAAGGAATCCAGGGTCTCCCTGGAGGCCAGGGTCTGTGTGCTCAAATCCTTAACAAGAGACAACAGAGTCTGTGCATCCTTCTAACCTTTTCATATCTCTAGATTGCTTATCATAGCTAATGCAAGTCAATACTGTGTGGATAGCTGTGTTATTTAGGGAATAAAGAGAAGAAAACCATTCATTGCAGACACAATATTTTCCTGAGTATTTTTGATCTATAATTTGCTGAACCCGTGGATGGGACCCACAGATACAGAGGCGTTTGGGCCGGCAGTGGGGTAGGTGGGCTTTGGGGAAAACCCTTGTCTGTGGTGGATTGTTTTCTTGGTTTTTGGTTGGTTTGTTTGCTTGCTTGCTTCTTTTGTGGTACAGGGGATCAAACCAAGAACCTTCTCAGTGAGTTATGTCCCCAGACCAGTTTTCATTTTTGTGTTTTGAGACAAAGTCTTGTTAAGTCATGAAGATGCCCAGGCTGAGCGTAAACTTTTGATCTTCTTGCCTCATCCTTGGGGAGTGCTGGGATTACTATGTGTGAAAGTGGACACAGGCAGGTTTCTTGAGGAAGAGACTGGTTCTACCCATCACCAGCCCTGTTTCTCCTACCATCCTGGTTCCTTCCTGCTCTGTGCCCCTCTGCCTGGCTGGCAGCTAGCAGTGCCACAGGCAGCCCTGCATGCTTGCTCTCACCCCACTGTCCCTCTGCCATGCGCTTCTCCGCAGCCAGGCCCCTGCTGTGTCACGAAGTCTTCTTTGGTGGTCCTTTGTGAGGGCCACCTGCTCCACACCATATCCTCCTCACCTGTTGCCTGATTTCCTTGTTACACTGTCTGAGGATGCATATCTTAGCCACCCTCACCTCCTTATACTCATCCCATCTCACATGGTGACAGGCCATTCACCCTGGAAAGCCCAGCAGCACGGATGGAAGAGCATGCAGCTCCCTTCCGCACAGGACCTGGACCCCACTGATGGACACTCGGGCCTGAGCCATGCTGCTGTGTTCCTAGACTGTGCCTCCCCCTGGACTGGGAGGAGAATCCACCTTGGGAACCTGACTGTTGTCACCACCTTACCACCACTAGCCACCACAGAGGGGCAAGGCCCACAATGTCAGTCATCAGTCTGAGACCGCTTGTGAGGACTCAGGAAGGGATCTGCTCTGCTTCAGCGGCAGGTGTGGCGAGGTTTTGGAATGATAGGGGCTCTGTTTTGTTTTAACACCATGCGTGGAAAGTCTCATGATTTCCAGAGCAACCACACTCCCCTCATCTCCTTCTGCTCACCCCAGTTGTAGCCACCTGGACCGTGCAGCCCACGTTTCTGTGCACGACCTTACTCCTGGGCATGTTGTTTTCTGCAGGAATTGATTTTGTTTCGGTTCCTGTTCTATATTTTTGAAAACTGCCCAGATAGCATTATGAAGCATGAGGAAGTAAATAACGAAGCATGGTGTTAATAGTCAGCAGTCCCTCAAGGTCAAGGAACAGGACGTCATTGCTCTTCCTAAGGAGAGTCACCCTGTGTTACATGACAGTGCCACTTACTACAGCAGGGGGGATTCTTCACAAACAAGAATGGGATTCATTGTCTTCGTGCACTCCTGCATCTTCCTTTGTGTCTATCTTCACTTTCCCCACCTCAAAAACAGTGCAATCACTGCTTCTTCCGATGTTCCTCCACCTCGCTGTTCTCAATGAGTTGTGCAAAACTAATCACATTTTCATGTCTTGAACTAATATCTTACATAAAATTTAGATATTATGTTGACTTTGGGGGTTTCAAGTTCACCTTTCCCACTTATGAGTGCAAATTTAAGAAAACCAGCCTTGTCTCTATGTGCCTATACCCTCTGAGGACTCAGCGCGGCTCACTGTGCGAGGCAGGCTGCACACAGCAGCTCATGACATTGGGGGCCTGGTTGCCTAGGACCTGGATCAAGACTATGCTTCATAATAAACAATAGCACAGGCTTAGGCCAGGAGGCCAGCATCTCTCTCGGCCTCAGTTTCCAAATCTGAAAGTTGATAAATATTCTGAATTAATCTTAATGTAGCTAATAGCTTTTATCATTACTGTTTTGTCATTATTGTTGTTATTGTTGTTGTTTGACACAGGGTCTTGCTATGTAGTTCAGAGCAGCCTTGAGCTCACTATGTAGCCCAGGCAGGCTTTGAACTCACAGTGATCGTCCTGCCTCAACCTCCTGAGTGCTGGCATAACAAGCATGTGCCATTATAACTCTAACACTTTAAGAGTATCTAAAACTGTCTTCATGAACCATCATCTAAGTTCTAATGAATATTTTAATGGGTAACTCAGGGTTCTACTATAATTAGTGCTATCATTTTTATATAACTAAAATATTAATATGCTATTATTACAAAAATAATTTGCCTTAATAAATATCCTGAAGTTTTAATTGTATTCCTTTTCTAAATTAATCAACTCTAAATTCATGAAAAGCTAATACTTTAAAAAGTGATGCAGATGTTTAGTGAATTTGAAATTTATTTTAGTCCATCCTTCAGTATCTTTCAATTCATTCTTACTATTAACAAATTTTATGGTGGTTAGAAGCTTTTTTCTTGCAGTTAGAAATTAGTTGCCATCAGTGAAAGCAGAAGCAAATGCAATTTTCAGATAAAAATTTTAAAAGCACAGCATAGATACTTTTGCTGCAGTTATTTTTAAGAAGTGTCAGGTAGATTATTTAAAATTGATTTCTTGATAAGCCTGATTTTGGTGGACTGCAGTGGCACAGATGCAAACCTATTATACCTCACAATGAATAATTGTTAAGAAGAAAAATTACAAGTGAGCGCATGGTCTTTTCTAACATACAAAGAACACATCTTCTGGCAGCCTTCTGTATGCTAGATGTGAATATAAAGTGCTACACCACCTAAGAAACCGATGGAAAGACTGAAGGGTCTTCCTTCTGCCCCTTGAGGTAGGGACAAGGCCGCCTCCATATAACTGAGGCCTACCTTCCCTCTCTAACTTCCTACACCTGTCTTCATGTTTGGAATTTCTTAGTCAGGAGAGGTCCTTCAGGCTCAGTGGCCAGCACAGAGAAGTGCTTAGAAGTGCTTAGAGGAACATCCAGCCACCCTAACACTCTTTGGTAGCACGAGAATTTGTTTACTGGTGGCACTGCATTACTTAGCAGTTTCGCAGCATTTCAATTCATCAGGAATGCGAAGCCAGGCTTATAAACCTCAGTCACTCTGGGACACTTGTGACCCTGTCCCCTCACTGAGCAGGCTGTCTTCCAGTGACACCATGTCCACATGGGTGGCCCATGCTGCTTAACCTAAGGTCAAAAAAAAAAAAAAACCATCCATTTTGTGGGCATGTTTACTGAAGCCATGTAAAAGGATTCACCTTTCTCTGTATTTAATTTCAAGGTCCATGTATCTGCCCGAAGTTTCTGATTTTCTAGGATGTTTTAGTATTTTTTTCCTGCCATTCATTTTTCTGACTATGCTTTCCAGCTATTTCAATGGGAAGATTTGATAAGAACAGCTTCTGCTTATTTATGTCTTTAATTTTTAAAAGATGTTTTAAAGCATTGTGGCAGATTAGGGAATTCTCACCAGCTTGACTTCATTCTAATCTGAGTCTTTGGGTAGAGTTTTCAACTTGTGGTTAATGTATTGATTCATATTTTCAGCTAGCTCAGTGCTCAGTCTTGCCTATAAGTATGTTTTAAACCACTTGTCAGACACTCACAGAAACACTTCCATCAGGAAGGAGGAAGTGGAAAGGCTTCCAAGGAAGATGCGTCCTTCTGCTGCTCTCACCACTGTCCTGACCACAGTGTCTCCAGACATGTCCTTGGCACCAGCAGAGGCATCAGGGTTGATGGTTGATACTGCGTGCCTCACTTGGATGGAACCTAAACCCAGAAGTGAGCAAAGCAGTAGGTCCAAACAGGGAGGGGGCGAAAAATAGGTTAATAAGTCACAAAGGCAGTACACGGCTGAACTAAGGAAGGCCACTGGGGCCTAAACCTGAGGCCTGCAGATATAGTAAGCAGAGCTGAGTGTCTGAGGAGAGGATTTTGTAAATGGGCAGGTAGATCATGTGGAAGTACGTGGGGCATTTTGCAGGAAGCTTAGGCATATATGCTGGGGTGAGTAGTTGGGAGCCTTGTTTCAGAAAGAAAATGTTGGCTTTGTGGGGGGGGGGATGTCCACAGGTGAATAAAGGCAAGGAGAGAGAGCAGAGGACTTCAGGGCAAGCACTGAGAGCCCCAGCGAGCCAGAGAAAAGCAGGCTGGGGAGGAAGTGAGCTCAGTTTTCATCCAATTACACAAGTAATGTAAATAAAAATGTAAAAACTTGGGAAAAAACTCAACCTTCATCCCTAGTAAAATATCTAGGAACAACACACATTATTTTTGTACCATGCTGGTATTTTTGTGATACTTTTCTTGTTTTAATACTTACATTCACCACTCTGGCCCCCGCACTGCACCATAGCAGCACAGGGGGGAAGGCGCCACTCAGAGGAGACCACCGAGCTCTGCCCCGGCTCCCACTGCTGGGCATGCCTGCACACGGCTGCCCACCCACCACCACAGCATAGAGGAAGGCTCCGCATGGAATAAGTATCCGAGCTCCACCCCAGCCCACACTGCTGAGCTGGCCCACTCCTCTCTGGCTCCCTCACCACCACCATAGCAGCACAGAGGAAGGCGCCTTGCGAAGGAAACCACCGAGCTCCATCTCAGCTTGCACTGCTGGGTGTGCCTGCCTACTGCTGCCCCACCCACCACCACAGCGTAGAGGAAGGTGCCACGCAGAATCATTGAACTGAGGTGGATTGGCAGTGCTGGTTCCACAGGAGACTTCGTGGCCCCTCGCCCAGACAGAACACTCTGGTAGGTTCTGGTCACTATGTACCCAATAATCATGTGGACATCAGCCACAGAGTAGGACCCCAGGAGGTACACTGCCAACAGTTGTTACTATTGGGACTAAATAACCACATATTGGCTCAGAAGGTGAAAATGACAGAATGAAAAACCAAAATGCAGTCTCATACCTCTAGTCTATCAGGTGCAAGAACAGATGACAGAGAAATGGAGGACTTTAAAAGTCATACAATGGAAATCTGTGAAAAGATAGCAAATTAAGTAAAGAAACAAATCCATGAGGCTATAGAGGAAATCAAATTAGAAGTAATGGCTTACATAAAGACAGAAGTAACAACCTTAGTAAAGGATTTGTTCAACATAGCCAGGGAAGAAATAGATAAAAAAAATATAGGAGCATGGGAAATTGATTGAAACCTTGAATGAGCAAAGTAGAAAACAAGCAGAATCCATTAAACCATTTCAAAGAGATATCCAAGAAACAAAAGTTCTGTTGAAAGCTGGCAAAACTGTTTAAATGAAGCTGAGGATAGAATTTCAGACCTTGAAGACAGGATCACAGTTAGCAACCAGGAAAAGATAGAACTTATAAAAACAACAAAGCAGCATGAAATGACAATCCAACAGCTTCAAGATGATGCCAAGAGAAACAATGTAAGGCTAATAGGCATCAGTGAGGAGGCAGGAGACAATGCAAAGGACTTAACTAAGCTATTCACAGAAGTAATAATGGAAAATTTCCCAAACATGGGGCAAAAATCTGACATGCAATTCAAGTGAGGCATATAGAATGCCAAATAGTTATAACCAACATAAAGCTACACCCAGACATATAATAATTAAGATTCCAGACATACAACATAAAAGCAAAATACTAAGAGCTGTTAGAGAAAAGACACAAATCACCTCTCAAGGAAAGCCTATTAGAATCACGACAGACTTCTCAGCACAAACCTTCAGGTTAAGACGAGCTTGGAGTAAGGGATTTCAAGCCCTAAAGGAAAACAACTTTCAACCCGGACTGATGTACCCAGCAAAACTGTATTTCAAATTTAATGGAAAAACAAGATACTTCCATGACAAAGAACAATTGAAGAAATTCGTATCTACCAAACCAACCCTAGAAGGAGTATTGAAAAACATACTAGAAAGAAATAAAAATGACCACAATCTCCAGAGCAACAACAGAAAGAAACCACCAGCCTGGACAAGAAATTAAACAAGGGAGGAAAGCAGGAAATCAAGCACAGGAACATAATATGGCATATTCAAGTCAATACATATCAGTAATAACCATAAACGTAAATGGGCTTAATTCACCTGTCAAAAGAAGCAGGTTGACAGGATGGATCAAGAAATAGGACCCCACAATATGCTGTATCCAAGAAACACATCTGACTCAAAAACAAACTCATAGACTAAAAGTTAAAGGATGGAAAACAGTATTCCATGCAACAGGAAACCAGAAAAAAGCAGGGTAGCTCTTCTGTTTGCAGACAAAGTGAACTTCAAACCTAAAAGGATTAAAAGAGATAAAGAAGGCTACTACATACTTGTAAGTGGAAAACTACAAGAGGTAGAACTAACAATTATATATGCACCAAATACAGGAGCACCCAACTATATAAGACAAATACTAATGTACATGAAAAACCAAGTACACAAGAACACAATTGTAATAGGAATTACAATTGTAATAGGAATTACAATTGTAACACCCCACTGTCACAAAGAGATGGATCAACTAGACAAAAAGTCAGCAAAGAAATAACAGAACTGAATCACACCTGTGACTTAGTGGATGTTCATAGAGTGTTCTACCCAATCACCTCAGAATATACATTCTTTCTCAGCTGCACATGGGACATTCTCTAAAATAGACCATATATTAACTCACAAAGCATTCTTAAGTAAATGCAAAGGGAGTGAAATCATCCCATGTATAATATCTGATCATAGTGCACTAAAATTGGAAATCAATGGCAAAAAACTGCAAAACCTGAATAAATACATGGAAATTAAATAACAACCTTCTGAACAACCAGTGGGCTACAAATGAAATTAAAGAAGAAATAAAATAATACCTAAAATATAATGAAAATTGAGACACATCATACTGTAACCTATGGAACACAATGAAAGCAGTCCTAAGAGGAAAATATATAGCAATAAATAGTCACATCAAGAAAATGGAATGAGCACAAATAAATAACCTAATGCTACATCTCAAGCTCCTAGAAAAGGAAGAGCAAGTTAAACCCAAAGCTCATAGAAGAGAGGAAATTGTTAAGATTAAAGTAGAAATCAATACAATTGAAACCAAAAAAAAAAAAATACAAAGAATTAACGAATCAAAGAGCTGGTTTTTTGAGAGGATAAACAAAATTGATAAACCCCTAGCCAACCTTATCAAGCAAAAGAAAGTAAAAACCCAAATCCATGCAATAAGGACTGAAAAGAGGGAAATTACTGCAGATCCCATGGAAATTCAAAAGATCATGAACACACACACACACACAAAATCATGAACACCTACTTTGAAAATCTCTACTCACATAGGGTGGAAAACACAGAGGAAATAGACAGATTTCTAGAAACATATGATCTACCAAAGCTCAATCAAGAAGATACAACAATTTTGAATAACCCAGTATCAGCTACTGAAATCAAAAATGTTATTAAAAACTTACCAACAAAAAAGAAGCTCAGGTCCTGATGGATTCTTGGCTGAATTCTACAAGAAATTTAGAGAAGACTTAATGCCAACACTCCTTAACCTCTTTAATGAAATTGAAACAAAAGCAGTCCTGCCTAAATCATTGTTGGAGGCAAGTATTACCCGGATACCGAAACCAGAGAAAGATCCAACCAAAAAGGAGAACTATAGACCAATCTCACTAATGAACATTGATGCAAAGATTCTCAATAAGATACTGGCAAATAGAATGCAGCAAATCATCAAGAAGATTATACACCATGACCAAGTGCAATTTATTTCAGGAATGCAGGGATGGTTTAACATATGCAAATCAATCACCACATTAAGAGAGCCAAAAATAAAAATCACGTGGTCTTTTCAGTAGACACAGAAAAAGCTTTTGATAAAGTCCAACACCCATTGATGATAAAAACCCTACAGAAACTTGGAATAGACAGTATGTACCTCAGTCTTATAAAGGCCATTTATGACAATCCAACAGCCAACATTACACTAAACAGACAAAAACTGAAAGCTTTCACTTTAAAATCAGGAACAAGACAAGGATGTCCACTATCACTACTCCTATTCAATATAGATCTGGAAATATTAGCCAGGGCAATCAGACAAGAGGGAGAAATAAAAGGAATGAAAATAGGAGAAGAAGAAGTTAAATTATCATTATTTGCAGATGACATGACCCTTTACATAGAAGACCCCAAAAACTCCATTAAAAGACTACTGGAGGTAATAAACAAATTCAGCAGTGTAGCTGGATACAAAGTCAACACTCAAAAATCAATAGCATCCTTTACACAAACAACTCACTGAGAGAGAAATTATGGAACTATCACCTTTCACAGTAGCATCTAAAAAAAATCAGATACTTAGGAATCAACCTAGCCAAAAATGTAAAAGATCTGTATGCTTAAAATTTATACAACCCTAAAAAAGGAGATTGAAGAGGATATTAGAAAATGGAAGGATATTCCCTGCTCTTGGTTAGGAAGAACCAACGTTGTGAAAATGGCCATACTCCCAAAACTGTTATACAGATTCAATGCAATTCCAATCAAAATACCATCAACATACCTTACATATCTAGAAAAAATATTCCTAAAATTCATTTGGAAACAGAAGAAACCTAGAATAGTAAAGGCGATTCTGAACAACAAAGGCAAGACAGGAGGCATCTCAATCCCTGATTTGAAACTACACTGCAAAGCCACAGTCATAAACTCAGCATGGTACTGGAAAACAAATAGACCTGAGGATCAGTGGAACAGATTAGAAGATGCAAACACTAATGAAAAGACACTCAGCCACCTTATATTTGACAAAGGGGCTAAACATGTTCACTGGAAAAAAGATAGCCTCTTTAATAAATGGTGTTGGAAAAATTGGCTTTCCACATGCTGAAGACTGAAAATAGACCCATGCCTATCACCATACACTAAAGTCAAAATCTAAATATTAAAACAGAAACACTAAATCTACTGGAAGACAAAGTAAGTAAAAACCTTGGAGACATAGGGGTAGGGAGAGAATTCATGAATAAAACACAAACCACACAGGAAATACTTCAAAGACTCAACAGCTGAAATATTACTAAAAACTTTTTGCACTTCAAAAGAAATCACCAACAAAGTAAAAAGAAAACCCACAGAATGGGAAAGAATCTTAGCCAATAATCTCTCAGACAAAGGACTTATATCCAAAACATACAAAGGACTGAAAAACATCAAGCCCCTCAAATTCAAAGACCCTCTCCAAAAATGAGCATCTGAGATAAACACACAGTTCTCAGATGAAGATACACAAATGGCAAATAAATACATGAAGAAATGTTCACCATCACTGGTCATTCGAGAAATGCAAATTAAAACAGCATTAAGATTTCATGTCACCCCAAAAAAATAGCTGCCATCAAGAAAACAACTGATAACAAGCGTTGGCGAGGATGCGGGAAAAAGGAATGTTGCTCCACTGATGGTGGGAGTGCAGATTGGTGCAACCACTGGAAATCAGTATGGAGATTCCTCAAAAGCTAGGATTGGAAATTCCATTCAATCCAGCTATTCCCCTCCTGCATATTTTCCCAGAAAAATTGAAAATGTAAGGTCACAGGGATATATGTGTACCTATGTTCATAGCAGCACAATTTGTGATAGCTAAGTCTTGGAAACAACCAAAATGCCCATCAACTGCAGAGTGGATGAAAAAATGTGGCATTTTTATACAATGAAATACTACTCAGCCATAAAATGATCTTGAGGCCTTTATAGATAAATGGAGCCAACTTGAAAATATCCTCATCAGTGAAATAAACAAGACTCACATGAGTATATACCATATTATCTCTCTATTGTAAAAAAATAACAAAAACTGACCCAATACTGGGATCTAAAGAGTATGATAGATATTGTGAAAGTGAAAGGGAGGAAAAGTCCTCTAAAGGCTATAACAAAATGTATAGTGTGTAAGGTAGTTGACCATATTACTGAATTTCTGTTGGAACATTGAACAGAAGGATTTGTGCTGTCAGTGTTTGAGTGTCTAGCCACTATTTATGCTTTGATTTTGTAACTTTGGCAATTATTTTTTGAGACGAGTAATGTATCAACTAGTGATTCTACGATGAGAATTTTTTTTTCCTTTGAACTCCTTGAATTTTGTATTGTTCTGCCTGGCTTTGAACTGGCTTTTGTATTTTCTTTAATTTTCTTTTATTTCTTTGAATAAAAAAGAAAAGAAAAATATGCAATATAACAACCATTGTTAAATTTCTTTCATTCTGTTGTGAAAACCTATATTGATATTGTTTTGAGTTTGTCGTTGTTGTTTATGCCTTTTGCTTTTTGTTTTCTGCTTTTTGTTTGCTTTTGTTTTGTTTTCTTTTCTGACTTTTCTCTTTTTTAAATAAATAAAAAATTAAAAAAATACTTACATTCGGGTATGGTTTGGGTCCTGTTTTTTCACTGCCATGAAGTTATGCATCATATTATGTAGGTTCCATGGTGTAATAAAGCCTTTTGCAAATTCCATAATAGTGATTGCTTACTAATTCAAAATAAGGTATTGTAAATTACCTAATAATTTGCCTACTGCTGGTTATTGAGATTCTTATGTTTTCCTTTCTTTTTTATGGCAAGGAACTTTTTCTTTCTAATGGCTTTTCCAAAAATACCATTTTCGGAAACCATCCTAATGATACACTGCTGAAACAGCATCCTTGTGTCAAAGAACGCATGTACATTTCCTGACTCCTCATGAAACCGCTTCCTAAGGGAACAAAAGCAGCTCACTGCCACCAGCAATGTGCAGCCTTTAAGCCCTGAATGTCCTTCCTGGGACATTATAGGAAAATGGCATCTGGAGAGATGAAAGAGGGAGTTTGGAGCTAGGTAAGTTAGATTTAAAGCGTCAAATTAAACAGTACTATGAACAGGCAACTCTTCAGGAAGGAAGTGAAGAGCAATGTGGGGAAAAAACCTTGAAGCGTTATTATGACTGTCATTTTGTGGATAAGAATATTACAGTAGACGGAGTTCAGTGGCTGCCCACGGTCTTGCTGCAAATAGCAGGGGACAGGACAGAGCTGACATTTGCACTCTGAGCCCTCGCCCTCTGTTCCTTTGTATGGCACTGAGGAGCCCTGATTAGACAGTGGTAATGGACAGTGGTCAATGCAGCTGGGCATGGAGAGAGGTGACCAAAGAAACCCAGGGGTTGTGTTGTCACAGAAGTGAGAAACAGATTTCCAGGAGGAGTTGGTGTCTCAGTGCTCTGCAGCCAAGGGTCAGGAAGTCTGAGGACAGAAGATGAGCTCCCACCTGAAGTCAGGGTGGTCTCTGACTTGGAATTCTCGGCTGGTTCTCTGTTAGCATTTGGGGCTGACTCTCCTCCAGCTTTGCAAACAGGTCTGTAAACACTTACAAGCCCACCACATGTCCAGCCTCTTCTTACCATAGATTATATAGCTTGGCATTCTACTTGCAGTAAAGGAAATAAAATTAACATTGTTTATGAGTCTGACCTTCTGTGAATTAGTACTAGCCCTATGTTTATAGTCTATTGGAAGCCTCAATTAATAAATGCAATAACACAATATTTTCCTCTCATGTATTTTGGGATAATGGCTTCACCCAAGATTAAAAAGAAATATAGAAGGTAAAATATAAGTTCAAAATATAAATCAGGATGTCCAGGGTCAGTTTCTCTCCTCCTGTGGATGGCATCTTTGGGTAGATTCAGCCATGCATGTGCAGACAGAGTCAACTTGGAACTAGCCCCTCAGGATGAACTGGTTTCATTACCAAGTGCGTGTCCACTGAGTGGCTGGACACCCCTGAGCACTGGAGTCGGAGTAGCCAGGTTTCCCTTCCTCTCTGTGCAGCACAGAGTCTGGAAAGAAGGCCACCCTTAAGAACTAGACACCCCACATCCAACACTGGGAGGGGGCAGGTGCACAGAGAACACAGGCATCTGGAGATTAGGGACCCCAACCTCATGCTGGGAGGGGATGTAGGGGACATGAGCAGTTGCCAAGGGTGTCTGATACAAGGAGCAGGTTGATAGATAGCAACTAGGAAAAAACAAATGGAGAATCTTTCTGACACAAAGAACAGAACGTGTGTGGGTGCCACTGGGAAGGGCACTGTGCAGTTTCCTCGCCTAGAAACTTAGGAGCTGGAAGTGTGGGGAAGGGGACAGAGTGCTGGGCAGAAGCCTGTGGTGCAGTACACACTGGTCTCCTCCATCCTTGGCCCAGGACCATGTCCCTCTGGGTGGACCTGCTCTGAGCTTCTCGGTGGCTTCTGTTTCACTATTCTTGGCATTTCCTCTTTACAATTTTCTTTGTCTTTTGCTTCCGTTATCACCTTGCTGGAGATAAGGAAATCTAGGGCTGGAAGATACTTAACATTCCCTGGGGAGGAGGAATACCAAATTAGTTGGCTTGTTTCAGGAGGATGTGAAGGATGGTCAGATGCCAGTGCTGCTATATGTCTCTCATATTAAAAGATACTGATATTCCTTACGCCTCGTGAATATGCCTGCTGATGCTATGGATTGAGGAACTGCTTTGTACAGAAAACAGCAGAGCGAACAAGCAGCCATCACTTTTTGTCTCTGAGCAGCTGTCTTGAATAGCTTCTTCAACAGGTGACTGACTAACTTGCATTTAAATATCCAGTGGCCTAACTTTTTAACATACTCAGCCCCCTTCCAACTAAATGCCTGTGTGAAGGCCGATTTTATTCACAGACTTCCATGAGCAACGATAAAAAGCATGTAGGGCCAGACATGGTAATCCCAGTGCTCTGGAAGGCTGAGGCAGAAAAAGTACCAGTTTGAGCCCAACCTGGGCAGCTTAGAAAGACCTTATCTCAAAGTAAAAAATTTTAAAAAGGGCTTGAAGGTGTGTCTCAGTGTGAAGTCCCTGTGTTAAGTTCCAGTATCACTGAAACACACACACACACACACACACACACACACACACAGCATATAAAAGCATACTGATCCCAGCCCTAGGGGAGGCTGAGGCAGGAGGATCACAAGTTACAGTACTGCTTGATCAACTTTATGAGACCCTGTTACAAAATTCAGAACAAAGGGCCTGTGTATGTAGCTTAGTTGTAGAGTACCCCTGGTCCCATAGTAACTGCAAGGATAGATAGATAGATAGATAGATAGATGACATATTAGTACAAATACATAAGAGAGTCCAGATGTCTTCTATTAAGCTAGATAAGAAAGCAACATAAAAAATGTAAATCAGTGCCACCATTCTCACCAAATAGTTCTGCTTTGGAAAATATATTTCATATTAAATGTGTTTGAGTATATTATCATCAATAAATTAATAAACATTTCTAAATTTTCTCAGCTTCTTTATAATGTGGCAAATACAGACAGATGCAACCGAAGAAAGCCACATTAATTATCTCCCTTGTAGAGTTACTTGGGGAGAGACTTGAAACCGCTGGCTGAAATTTCTCTTGGAAACGGTTGTGACTGGTGTGACTGCAGTGACCAGGCCAGGCCAGCTAGACACAAGAGCATCTCCCGTCAGCCTTTTTAACACTTCGATCCCATGGGTTGAACTTGTCAGGTCATTGGTGTTTGTGTCACTTAAACAGAAGGGTCGTATTTTGTTCTTGATGCCTCTGACATCTCTGTCCCAGTAGTACAAGCAGTGAGAAATAGTAATGCAGCACTTCTCCTAGTAATACCCACAAGGCCCGTAGCTCACTGGTGCTCAGAGCACCGGGCATTTGCTGGGCGTCATTGTAAGTGCTCCAGTCTTTCAGTTTTAACATCTAACTCACAGCAAACCCAGGGGACAGGTACCATTGAGATTCCTGCTTTCCCTTTGGGGCACTGGGAAAGTTAGGGTGCACAGACATACCTGAGTAGCGCTGGGCTCCAGTGCAGTGCAGCCAAGCATCACAGCCCACCCTTCAGTTTCTGTACTGTAATTTGCATGGTGATTGCAGTTAATGGTGCTGAGTGGCTGAATAAGTGAATAAGACCTAGCTGTGTCTTTTATATACTAATTGAGTCTTATATAATTGATGCTCTGTACATGATCAAAGTGGACAATGTGGTCAACCTTGAGTGGACAACATGGTCATAAAACATTTCTTCTCCTTGTAGATTGAAAAAGAAGTATTTTGAGGTTTTTCATTCATCTTTAAGTATATTGAGTTGGACAGTTTGTTGAAAACAGTGCTACATTTTTAGGAACATGGATCCCCATTTTTGAGGGAATATGGATTTTTAATTAAACGAAGTGATATTTGCCAAATATAACCCTAGCATTCTTCCTGCATGCTGCTCAGTTATGTAGAGGCAAACTTGATGACTTTGGTCATTTGACAGAGGATAAAATATCTGTTTCTCTTCTGGGTCAAATCAGATCTTAACTCAGCTTACTGCCTGGCGCTTGGTATGCATATCTAAAGTATTTGTATTCACAGACTTAACATGAAACACCAAGAAACTGAGCTTTTCCTTCCCTTGGGGTATATCAGGTTGGAAACTCGGAGGAAGTAACTTGCTATAAAGGTTTTTAAGCACCTGTCCTCATCAGAGTACCTTAAGGAAAAATTGCTGTGTGCTTCCCTTTTACCTGACCTTCACAACGGCACCATTTTCATTTCAACCGAATGAAAGTGTTTACATACTTAGAACCTTTGATTAACTAGATTTTAACTTATATATTGTTTAAAAAAAAAAAAGTGACATGACAGTCCCAGAGAGTTGGAAACCATGTACCAAAAAGTTAATTCTGAATTATTAAAATGTGTTAATGTGAATCTTTTTTGTTTGGCTAGCCTTTTGTTGTTATAGGTTTTTACTTTTATTAGTACGGTACATGTTTGCCATGCATAATGATGCATGATGATATATTCCTGTGGGGAGTTGTCCGTGTATTTAATATCTTAACCCTCCTTGAGTCTCTGTCCCCTCCCTCCATTTCTTATCCCCCTTACCATTTACAAAAGATCTCTCTCTTGTATATGTCTCTTGTATTTGCCTTTTAAATTATTTATACTTTGGGTTTTGCATGTAAGAGGAACAACATGGTATCGAAGCTGGCATGTCTGATTTATTTCACTAAACATTATGGTCTCAAGGTGCCTCCATTTTCCTACAAATGACTCGAGTTCATCCTTCTTTCAGCTGAATCTTTAAATGAGTTGAGGAAGAAGGCAGTTAGAAGGTGGCCTGCCGGGTCGGGGGTGACTGGTCTGGGCAATGTCTCAGAGTGGCCCTGGGGCTGCACGGGTCTCCTGGGCCAGTGTGGAGGTGGAGAGCGCAAGCTGAGAAAGCAGTGCATGGTTTGGGGAACTGCAGAAATGAGGCCTCAGGCAAAGAAAGGTCAGGGCGAAGCTCTCCCCATAATCTGCATCAGTCTTCCCACTCCACCTGCCTTAAGAACCCCGGAAGTTGACCTTACAGTGTAGGCCAGAGAAGAGGGGTGTCTGCACATGCAGTTGTCAAACACACCCCTTGGTGCCCCCACATCCAGCCAGCACTGCCTCAGCGCAGCCTGTGGTGCTGGTTCCCAGGATCTTCCCACCCCATCCAAGCAGCTGTTTTCAGACCTTTTCCAAAGGTAGCTCCCCCCAGCTGTCCCATTTAATACGCATCAACTTGTTTGCCCTAAAGGAGCTAAACACAGTCCTACTCCTGTGTGTATGTTAGTGTCGACTTTAATCCAGGCAGAGTTCACAATGTTTGAGCTTAGGGCCTCTTATAAGTAGGTACCCGGTAAGGTTACTCTACTTGTTCCACTACCAATACTCAGTTTGTTGATTTTTAAAAACTTTATCATACCTGTTTCTTATTCTCTTAAAAGGAAAGATTCAAAGAAGCCGAAGAAATATACCAGGCTGGAATAAAGAACTGTCCAGACAGTTCGGATTTGCACAACAACTACGGAGTTTTCTTAGTTGATTCTGGTAAGTGCCATGGACGGGAAGCTTTCTGGGGAGCGAGGTAATACTGCCTGTGAAGCGCAGTGACAGTCACCCCAGTATTCCTCAGAGACCGAGTCAGCGGGCTTGGCAGCAAACTCACACTCCTGGCTTCGCCTGGTTATACGGGCTGCCTTTTCCCCAAACCTTTGAGCTCAGCTCAGTAAAATCTGCTTATTTCTTATAATCAAGTCTCGAGGAAACAGGCTGTGGGTGGCAGGTAGCCTTGCCAATTTGAGGACTCTGTTTTCTGAGTGCCATTACAAAAGCTGCTAAGTCCTTGATGACGAGATGGTCCCCTACTGTCCTGCAGCACCCGCTGTGAACCCACCCCCAGCAGATGGTCAGAACTTCAGTGTAACTGAGAAAAGAAGTGTCTGCACTCATTTCATTGTTCCTTTTTGATACATACTACAGAATAGCATTATTATAACTGATAGGGTTCTCCTGTGACAGGTGCTACGTAAAATCCGCTTTCTTTATCTTATTTAATGCAACACATTACTAGGCAGGGGCTGTAGTTATGATTTGTGCAGAGCCCCTTCTATCATGGGCATGCAATGAATACTTACAAGTAATAAAAGGATATTCGAATTTAATGTAAAACACCACTTTGTTCTTGTTGCTACTAGACTCGCTGCCCTGCAGTAAAATTCCACTTTAATTATTTTTTTCAATATGAAATGCTTGAAAGGCTCTTTATTTTCTAGGATATGTGAAGCTCTTCTGTTTACAGAACACATAAATCCACACTGATACATCTGGAAATGTAACCCAATTTTTGCATGTAAAATTGTTGTGTGGCGCCACCTGCTGGTTCATCAGCCACACACCACTAAATTAAATGTCATAAAGGTAGGAAGACCAGAAGAGTCCTCTTAGCCTGGTCTATACCTCGCTCCTTTACTTCAGCAGCAAACAGTTCTACCCCCTTCTCCTTAAAAGGACAGTGACCACACACTGGCCAAGTTAAGGTGTGGTATCTTTTGTTTTTGGTGATTGCACTGTGTTCTGAGCCAGTGCACTTGGGAGGCTTCTGCAGATACTAAAGGCCCCATTCCACTGAGAAGCACAGACTGTTCTCGGGTCCAGCCGCACAGCTGTACGCCACTAGGGAGCTTCTCAGGGAGCCACACTCACCCTGGCCTCCACCTCACTCCCTGGGGGTGTTTGTCAGGACTCCTTGGGTCTTTGCAGTTTATCTCTATCTCTGTAAAGTAGTAGTTTAATTTTTGTTTCTACTTTAAATATTCCTTGAATCCCAAGAGGCAACTAAATAGTATCAGAAGTATACAGAGTGCCTACAATGATCATGCAAAGAAAAGCATTTTAAAATACATAATGCATTGGATGCATGCAAGGGGGCATTATTGTTGTTTATAGTCACATTAAACAAATGCTGTTTAAATAAAAAACGTGTGACTTCAAGAGAGGTTTTCAGGCTGGAACAACACCATGCTAGCGCATCTGGTGCAGTGACCAAGAGTGACCTGGGGCCCTGCCTGAGAGCTGGAGCTGCCATCCAGAACTCCACCCTGTGTGCGCAGGGAGGTGGCCCCGTCTGCGTGGTGGTGAGTGACAGTCATCGCTCACCCCAAACAAACATCGCAGCCACAGGGGTGATGGCCACAAGACACTTTGACTACAATAATAAAGTAAAAGAAACAGGCTTCAGTTTCTACTGCTGTGTTACCGTTAATTTCTTTGGGGATGTAAGTGAAGGAGAGAACAGTCCCACGTTAAAAGCGAGGTTGAGAAGCCAGGGGATGGTGGGTGATGGATCTTAACACCTAACGCAGACCCTCTGCTCTCCCCACTGCTGCCTCTCCAGGCTCCCCAGAGAAGGCGGTGGCCCATTACCAGCAGGCTGTCACCCTGAGCCCCAGCCACCACGTGGCCATGGTGAACCTGGGCAGACTCTACAGGTCCCTGGGCGAGAACAGCATGGCTGAAGAATGGTACAAACGGTACAGAGCCTTTTCCTCACTTCGCGTCTGTTTTGTTTTGGTCTTATTTTGGTTTGAGACAGGGATTTGCTGTGTAGTTCAGGCAGGCTTTGAATCCGCTGTAGTCCAGGCTGTCCTTGAACTCCTGGTAATCCTTGTGTGTCAGTCTCCTGAGGGCTAGGGTTACAGGCATGTGCCGCTGTGCCTGGTCATTTCTTCACTTTCTGTTTAATTGGAAGGATCAGGCTCTCAGAGTACAGTATTAGCAAGGTCCACCAGGTCAGTGTGCAGATCCCCGTTTCCAAGGAGAATGGTGCAGTGCTCGGGCTGCTGTCCTGGTCAGTGACACTTCCCTGCTGACCGTCATGCTAAAGCAGGGTGGGCATTTCATGTCCAGTTTAGTTAATCCATAATTTCCTAAAGCTGTGGGCTGCAACCCAATCACAAATAGGCAGTGCAGGGTGGGATTAGAGGAAAGACAAGCACATCAGAGCAGGGACGAGGCTGCCCACCTGCCTTGAGCAGGGGCCCAGGACCGTGTTCCGTGTTGGCAACCAGCAGAGACATTGTTATCTTTAGAGACCTTCAAAAATGTGCCATGTAGAAGTGTCAGCTTGCTTTTGTCCAAACTCAGAGCCCTGCAGGTGGCCCGTAAAGCCGAGACCCTGTCGCCCTTGGGAGCGCTCTACTACAACACCGGCCGCCATGAGGAGGCACTGCAGGTGTACAGGGAGGCTGTGGCCCTCCAGCCTTCGCAGAGGGAGCCGCATCTGGCACTGGTGAGTGGGGGAGGAGATGACAGGAAGTTGAGCCACAGGCACAGAGCTGGCACAGGGATGCCATCTGCCACTTACACCACATGATACCCGTATCACCAGGTTACAGCTATCCCCTGAACACATGGATACCAAAAATCATTAGAGTTTTGTTTCAAAATAATTTCAGACTTAGGAGACATGGCAAGGCTGGGTGTAGCTCTGTGGACAAGCATTTCCCTGGCCCCAGCATGCATGAGGCCCTGATACTATTCCCAGCTCTGCCCAACGAAACTCATAAAGTTAAAAAGATAGGAAAGTACGCTAATACCCTTTCACTCAGCTCTGTCAACTTTTAACATGTTGATGTGCTCTTCGCTGTCATGTCCAAGCGTGTGCACATACATGTACACGTGCAGATGCTTAAGCATGTACACATACCCCTACTATGGTATGTGGCACACAAGTGTCTTCTGAAGTGTGAGTCACAGCAGTCGCCCTCCTTCATCGCCTAAGCGCATTTGCATGCAGTGCCAAAGAGTGAGGACCACAGTTCCATTGGAGTGTTAGCGTGAATATCACCAGTGCTTTGATTTCAGTGTTCAGAGCTTTCTTCTCTTAGATGTGCAATAAACCAAATTTGTTGTCTTCTGGCCAACATAGTGTTTTTATTTTATTTTATATTTTTTAAGAGAGAAAAGAAAATTTTAAACAGACAAAATAGAAAAACAAGAAAAAAGTAGAATACAGAATTTTAAAAAATTAACATCATAAAATTGCTAGTTGATATATTACATATTGTCATCTTACCAGTAGTTGTTAAAGTTACAAAATCAAAGCATAAAAAGTGGCTAGACACTCAAGCGTTGACAGTACAAACTCTTCTGTTCAATGATCTGACAAAAGTTCAGTAATATTTTCATCTATCTTACACACTGTACATACCCGTTATATCCTTCAGAGCACTTTCCTTCCCTTTCACTTCTACAATATCTTCTTTTGAAATCGTAGAGAAGTATTTGTCTTTGGATCTGGCGGGTCAGCCTCGCCATCCACACGGGAGTGCATGCACACGGCTTAGTGAGCACCCCCAGCTGGGCACCCTCCCCCGCAGGCCTTGAGGAGGTGCTGCGGTGCGTGCAGGGCTGGCTTCTCAGTGCCTCGCATGAGGGCTTTGCGTGAGGCTAGGGTAAAGCGTCTGCTCAGTCGGGGCCGTGTGCTTTGCAGGCGCAGGTTCTGGCCGTGATGGGTCAGACGAAAGAAGCAGAGAAGATCACGGAACGCATCGTGTCGGAGGAGGCCGGGTGCCTGGAGTGCTACCGCCTCCTGTCGGCCATCTACAGCAAGCAGGAGGCCCACGAGAAGGTACCACGCCCTCTTCGCCGGAGGCGTGACTGTCGCGCGCGGCTTCCGTGGCCGTGGCCGGAAAGTCACGGATGTCACAGGCTGGGGGCCCCAGCGTCGCGGGAACACCTCACAGATGTCCCTTAACGCCCAAGATGTCCCTGGGAAATGTGTATGCTTTGGTTTCTCCCTGGTCTAGAATTGATGTGATTTTATCTGTTTGATTTTAGCCAGTTGTAGAAGGCTGACGTTCATGTGCCTGTAGCATTTTGTGTTTCTTCTAAAATGGTTTCGTGTAATCCTCCTTGCAGCCCTGTGTTGCAGCTACTGTTGTTTATCTCCGCTTTAAAAGTCACGCAACCGTGAAATCATGAGCCAGCTCAACAAAATATTTGTGGAATGCCTGCTGTGCAGTAGATGCTAGAAATAAAGTGTAAAGCCAAAACACACAATCACTGTGCTTATCCTCAGGCTGCGTGTAGTAGAGGAGGCAGAGCCCAAATAAGCAGTTACACAGCAGTGTGATTGAAGTTATGCTTGGTGATTATCATAAGGAGCTGTAATTAGGGCACCTGGCTAGTCTGAAAGGTCAGATCTCCCCATGAAAGGATGTGGAGAAAAGGCCAGATCATTAAAGGAGTAGTTAAGCAGAAGCAACAGGAAAAAACATTCTGGACAAGAAACAGCCCATGCAAAGGTCCTGTGGCAGCAGTAAAGGGTCTGTTCCTATCTGAGGAATGGGCATGAGAGAGCAGGGCCACAGTGTGAGATGCAGAGACACATGCTGGGACACCACAGGTTTCTGTTCTGTGTCTTGGGAGAAGGTTTGGAGTTTTATACAGTGGAAGGGCATGACCAAGTAGGGGCTTTGAAAGGCTGCAGAGGTAGGGGGGCTGGGGGAACCAGGAGTGTGGTCAGAGACCTTAGCTTTTTCTGGGTTTGTTTTGGTTTTGGGTTTTTTTCATTGATTTGTTAGTGAGCTGACTACAAGGAAATTATTTTGTTAAGACCATTAATTCCCAAAGAGAAAATGACAGAATAGAGAATGTGTTTGGGTTGTTGTACACCAGCTAAGACATGTGAAGCCACTGTGTACATTTCATCATGAATCTGTGTTTATTTCAATTATCATCTTTATTCTGCACCCCTGAAGGCACTCAATGCTATAGACAAGGCCCTCCAGCTGAAACCAAAGGACCCAAAAGTAGCATCTGAACTTTTTTTCACGAAAGGCAACCAGCTAAGGGAGCAGAACCTTCTGGATAAAGCTTTTGAGGTAAAATATGTAAAACTTGTTACTAAATTTATAGATTATAATGAATTATTCCATGATCTGTAGTGAATATTATACAGAAAAATCTAACATCACTGGCATGTCTGCAGGGTGAATTTTTGGGCTAAGTGACACAGTATTACCCGTTGATTTTTATGTTTAAGCCGGTGGTTTCTGATTGCTTGGAGTTACGCAATGTATTCTTTTTTTCAATGATCACCTTTAACTTGATTGTCCAGACATTCACATTTTGGCCTCAAAATACCCTGTCTACCTGTCAGGTGCACCTGTCACCCTTTGTGGGTGCGCACACGTGCGCGTGTGTGGTTGGACATTCCTTGAATGAATAAAATTCCACATCGGAAGTTTGCAGCCAAGGAGATGTATAGAATCGTAAGTGGGAACGTTACAGAAACACCACGCTTTCATCATGGTGACGCTCTACTTCAGTGGTGATAGCAAAACCATCAGTTGGAACCAATGAAGTTATAAAATCACACTATAGGTCAAAGTAAAATCTAACATGATATAATCGTGTTGGAAAATAAGTAAACAAGTGGGTCTTATAATATTTTGGGGGCTGGGACGGCAGTTGCTCAGATGTGCAGCCCTCGCCTAGCATGTGGGAGGCCCTGCATTCAATGCCCAGCACTGCAGAACATAGATACATTGTATCAACATAGGTACGAAGGTAATTATATGTTAATATTCATGTAGATATATAAGTAACAATATAATTTTATTCATATAAATATGTGAAGCACATGTAAAGAGATCTGGAAAAACTAATATGAATGTGAACCCTTAAAACAGCAACACAAAGTATGTACAGCGTTTTTATCTGAGACACTGCTTTTCTTTTAGAAATTGCACGCTTTTCTTTGCCTTTTGAACACTTCATAAAGTATTTATAGTTAAGGTGTCAATTTAATGGTTAGTAACCTATGAAAACTCTCTTACCTACATCTGAGTATCTTTTTTATTTTTATTTATTTTTTTATTTTTTGGTACCAGGGATTGAACTCAAGACCCCATGCTTGCAAGGCAGGCGCTTATGCCCCTGAGCTATATCCCCGGCCCACATCTGAGTATCTTAATACATGGTGCTAAAAGAAAAGCATTCTCTAGTTTTTCATCCAGTGGGTCAGAGGAACTTCGTGGGGCCGCAAGGCTTAAAGGGGAGCCGCAGGTCTCTGGCCCGCATTACTGGCAGTGCTCACTAGGACATTCATGGGGGACTCGTCTGTAGAATAACTTGATCTTTGCAGAAATCAGAGGGGAGAGAGTTGATCATCGTTGTCACTGTCTCCCACCATAAGCTGAGACTGGAGTCGTATAACTCGCTCAGAGTCACCCAGGTATAAGAGGAGGAGCCAGGGTATGAGTCAGTTTTTGTCTTTGTGCTCACACCTCTGCTGATCTAACCAAGAGACACACTTCGAAGTTTATCTTGGCATTCTTTTAAGCATCCAGTTTCTTACCATTTACTTCGTTCTCCTAAAACTGGAAGGAATGGACTAGATTTTATGTGGTCGATTTCTTTGGTTACATGTTTGATATCTAAAATAACAGAGAACGTGAAAATGTGTGCAGTGGTACACGGCTTTGTAGAGCTGTGGGCTTTGCTTATGGAGAGTGCTGTCTCGCAAAGTTAGGACTGCATGGTAAGCTGACGCAGACCAACTCACAGTATTAGAAGTCTGTGACACAGATACCGCATTTATTGTTATTCAGACAAAAGAAAGTGCCGGAGAGGTGGGTACCTTCCACGGCAATGTTTGAAGACTTTTCATGAGGCAGAAGGAAAAGAAAGACTTGCTAATGATTGAAACTGTCCCCTGATGAGGCAGATGGTGAGCGTCTTGCTTTTGGAATGGAGGCCTGGGCTGAGTAGCCAGGTCAGTGATATCTTCGAAGGGGCTACTGCACCAAGTTCAAGCTGGCTGCAAACTACTCAAGGTTCTGATTTGTATTTTCTTTTATTCGATGCTAGGGATTGAATGCACAGCCTTACAAATGCTGAGCAGCCATACTCCTTGCCGCCAGAGTCTATGATTTCAAAAAGGCTTTTCTTTCTTACCAGTCTGATTTATAGTGAAGAAGGGTAAAAAGTGCAGTTTTCTTGCAGGTCAAGGCCAGCAGGAAATGATACCTTATTATAGACATCACCTGGATTTCCAGCAGGCAGCCTCAGATGGCATGAATCCGCAGATCAGCTCTGCAGAGAAATTGCACATTTCACTTTCTTCCACTTTAGAATCATCGACTTTGAAAAATAACAGAAATAAGCAGGGCCTCCCATGCGCTGGGCGTGGCTGGTTCCATTGCATTAACCACCCAAATGCAGAGTGCAGGAAGCGGGTTCTCATTTCCTAACCGGAGGATCTTCCTTACTCACGCAGAGTTACAGAGTGGCCGTGGCCCTGAACCCGGAGCAGGCGCAGGCCTGGATGAACATGGGGGGGATCCAGCACATCAAGGTAGGAGGCCGTGCACCCCGTCCCTCCTCTCTCCTGAAGGACTCAAGAGCCCGCTGTTAATTTCCTCTTCAAATCACTTGGGTCCTGAAAGTGTACTAATTTTCAAAAGTGAAATTAGTGATGCTTGTGTTCATTTTGTGTTTTCTAGATAACAAATATCATGAAGCCAATCATATATGTATGAATATGTTAGGTTCCATGACTTATTGTAAAGAAAATACATCTACTTGACAAGGAGTGTCATCAGACAGTAGCTAAAGCTCTATGTGAATTGAGCCCCCACGGGAGCATGGTTTGGCCTGTTTTCCTCACTATTAATGCCCTGTCAACACTGAATGTACTTCCCTGCTTTCCTGTGGGTTATGTCCAAGGCACGTTTTACTCCCTAACTTCTTACTAAAAGTTTGTTTCGTTTTTTTCTTCTCCCCGAATAAGAAAAGCTAAATTTGAATGAATGTGTCTTGGTCACTTTTTACTAGTCGCTGAGACAAAATACCTGATGCCCAAAGTTGGGAAAGGAAAGGTTTATTTCTTACACTTTTTGGAGGTTTCAGTCCATACTCAGTTGGCTCCAAGGCAGGGTGGCATGGCGGGGCCACAGTTCATGGCGGCTGCAAAACTGCAAGGCGGAAACTGGCAAGAGAGAGACACACCTTCTTCCTACCATTACATCACATCCTGGCTCCACCCCCTAGGAGGGTGTAGCACTGACACCACCAATCCAAGCACTAGACAGCGAACCAATCACAAATGCACAATGCAAATACGTGAGGCCTGGGGGCCACCACATAAACCATGACAGAATGTTTCTGCCAAAAAAGTTGGAAGATGACCTTCACAGGGAGCTGTTATTTTTAACTGATGAAATCAGAAGGTTCACCAGGATTCATTCATTCATTCATCCCACAAGCATCCAGGGATGGCATCTGTATATCAGATGCTCTTCTAGGTCCTGTGAAGCTGACATTCTAGTAGGAGGTGACAGGCAATGAATTCATTCATTCATTCATTCATTTGCACATATATACACTGAAATCTATCAGATGGCGATAATTGCTAGGGAAAGGAAAGAAAGAGCAGATTGGGAGTGCCAGGCAGGGGCTGAAATTTCAAATTAAAGTGGTTGGGGGGACCCAGCCAAAAGGGAGCTTTGAGAAGAGGCTTGAAGGAGGCATGCCACACGGTCTTATAGGAACAGAGTGTGTGCAAAGGTCCTGAGGTTTGGGCCTTCCTTCTGTGTGTGAAGGGGAGATATAACTGTGAGGAGCCTTGGGTGTCTCTGTGCCTGTACGCAGCTTAGTAAAATCAAAGCACACTGGGAGATAAATGCATGAATTGAAAAAATAAACTAAGTGCAGCAAATCCACATTCCACTTTTTCAGCAATCTGTTTAGTCTCTTTTCAGAGTTGATGTTAATAATAAGAAATACTCTCTATTGCACATATAAGCACCTGGATTCCCAGTGTCCAGTTGCTCACTCTGCAGTCACACTGTCCTTTTCACCAAGTGTGACCAGTGAACGGTATGACAAACAGACGCGTGGGCGGAGTGGATCTTCGCTGATAATAGCAACATCAATGGCATCTGGCGTCCAGTGAGAGCTCTCTATATATCTGGCAGTGTCTGGATTCTGGAGACAAAGTAACTTATTTGGAAAACAGCTGAGCATCACATAGACACGAGAGGCTAATTAGCACTCAGAACTGTTACTTTAAGATACAGTTTTAAATTGTGATGGAAATTCAGTGTCACTGTCCATCTGCATGGGTATAAAGCAAAAGTTGCTGTCAGGTTTTAAGTTGAAGATTAGAATAACTACTATGGTTGGTAATGCTAGTAGACATCTGAAGTGTTTTCAAAAACACACCTACCTCCCAGACAAGGCTCTGGCTCCATATGGCTGGAGGGGACCCCTGCCCGCCCTGTGGGAATACTGGGAAAAGCCGGCCTCCTGAGATGCTCTTCCTGTCGTCAGCTCACTGCTGTCATCCTTCAGATTCTCCATCTGCACTGGTACTTAAAGCAAATGAGTTCTCCAAAGCGCCAGCAGACAAGGATGGAATTGCACACCCAGACACAGTGTCCTTATGCCAACCTTAGTGTCGGGCAGCATAGAGTCAGTTCGTCCGTCTCCCTCCTCTCAGAGTTGCAGTGGATCCAAGTGTAATTGTTCTCTCTCCTTCTCTACAGGGAAATTACGTGTCAGCAAGGACTTATTACGAGAGAGCCTTGCAGCTGGTTCCAGACAGCAAGCTGCTGAAGGAAAACCTCGCCAAATTGGATCGCCTAGAAAAACGACTACAGGAAGTTCAAGAAAAGGATCAGACGTAGCACCAAGAAGCCCAGGCCCATAGGACAATGCTGGTGGCTCCAGAGGAGAACAGATGACAGAGTACAACCTGTGATGCTTTCCTCTCACAAGGGGTTCTAGGTGGTGCATCCTGGGAAGTCTGCCGGCACCTCTGGCTGAAGGACTTGCATTGCCGCGAAAGAAGAAACATAGCAGATGAGGCAGGAAGTTCCGAGAGGGGCAGAAGTCGGCAACTACACACTTTATAGGTTTTCGTTCAGTCTGATTCCCTATTTCCCTTGATAACATTTCTATGCTTTTGCCTCCTGGAGCCCTAATTCCATTTCTTCATTAGACTCTTACGTCCTAGAAATACAGAAGCATTGAAATGCTATAAAGGAGAGTATCTGTTCTTCGTGGGATGAGCTGTTTCAGAGAGGGTAAATCCTCTGAGTGAGCCATTCAGGAAGGCATACGAAGTGGAGGTTCAGTTAATTCTCCTGAAGCAGAAATGAGTATCCAATAGCTTTTGTAGAACCACGCAGAATATATGAGAAAAAGGGCTACTATTGAACGAGCTTTATCTAATATCTCCCCAAGGATGCTACTAGAGACCTTTTGAGGAATAAATTAAATTCGGCACTGGTGTAAGTTTTTCCATTGTCTAATGCAAGAAAAAGGAAACTTCTGGAGTTGTATATGAGCGTGTTCATCCCTGCAGGAAAAGCAAGGAGCTTGATGCCCTTAATGTTTTACATCATGAGTTTTGTTGCAAATATTACTAGAGCAGTGGTTCTACTCTAAGATTTCAGAAGTGCATTTAAAATCAGAAATGTTCCCACCCTCAAATATATTGTTATTTAGGTGGAGAAAAATAGTATATTCTACATAGAAAATATTAAAGATATTAACTAAGAAATGCCCTACTTTATTATCTGAATGTTTAGACATGATGAATTTATTATTTTTTGAAAATATATTTAAACATTGAGGAATCTACAATATATATAACAAGATCTTCATAGACTCACTAGAAGGAAAAAGAGCTATATTTATTTGCCTTCCTAGACTTAGTGAGTATTCTGCACTTAAAGCGTAAGTGACTGAGACCTGGCATTTGCCCTTCATTTGTAATTTTGAAGATTTCATGGAGAATACTCTAAAACTCTTAAGGAAGAAGTCTAAATTCATAATTTTAAATATATATATATTTGTATTTAAAGGGGGAGGAAGGCAAAATTAAACTCACAATTTGACATCTATTTTTAGGTTATTTATTTCATAACTTATAAAATATTTAATATATACTTCTTTTTTTCTCTGTACATAGTGGTTTTAATAGCAGCTTCCAAAACTGAGAATATAAGATGCAAGTTTAAATTACAAAATGGTTCTGCTTTAACAGTCCCTTAAAAAGGTTGTATTGATTATTCACCACTAAAATTAACAGAATCCAGGATCAGCCACCAGTGTTTAGGTGGCAGTATCTTTTGGAAGTGAAGAAATCAGAACACCTAGTTCTTACTTGGTTGTGGTCACTGAAAACGTAACTGCGTGTCCAAGGCACTGAATATGTGTCTCACAGATGTGCAGGGCCAGCATGGGTGACAGCCTCCTCTCCTGCCCCCGGGCTCAGGAAATGTGGTCCTCTCCTGCCCCCGGGCTCAGGAAATGTGGTCCTCCATGTTACTTATTTGCTAAAGGGAAGCCTGCATTCATGGAAGAAAACCTCCTTGGGAAACAATGGGGGGGTATGTTTTAAGTGCAAAAAGTGGCAGAATTTGAGCATGTGTCTGTCCCTCTGCATTAATAACCCAATAGTGTCCATATATCACCATGATGACCTTCTGTCTTTTAAGTCTTCCAGTGTTACCACAAATTTGTCCAAAATCATATTTTCTTCTGTCTCAAAATACAACTCTGGCCAAAATCAAAGAAATGCAATACAGTATTTATTGTTAAAAAACCCTGGACCTTAAATTTAAAACCCCTTGCTACAGTCATTCATTATCTATGACTTTTATCACAGCTCTTCACAATAGTCTGTAACCAAAATGGCCACTTTGGAAGTTAATGGAAAAGATTGAGCCCCAAATTCTGAAGAAATTATGCCTTACTTGTAGTGCTACTAAGGGAGGACTGTGTATTTGATGGATAATTAAAACGGCAATGATGGCCTAAACATTTGAGAGGGAAAAAGTCACGTGACCCGCAGGAGACTTTCTCAGGCTGCTTCCAGGTTTCTGACTCTCAACCCCTATTCTCTCTCTCTTCTCTCTTCTCTTCTCTTCTCTTCTCTTCTCTTCTCTTCTCTTCTCTTCTCTTCTCTTCTCTTCTCTCTCTCTCTCTCTCTCTCTCTCTCTCTCCTCAGTCCCCTATTCTCTGTCAGCACACACCAGCATATCCTCGGATGTTAAAAGTAAGCACTGTTTAAAAAGCATTGTTTGTTGGATCAGATAGTTTTATCCTTCATTGAGATGAAAATAGTTTTCTCCATTGAAATGGTGCCTACAACAAAATAAATCCCATTCTATTTTTCAAAACCAAGTGTATCTTGTACCTTTTTATTTGGTCCTTGTAATGTGAAATCATCAGTGCAGTTCATCCTTATCAGAATACAAATGGAGTGCCCTGCTAGTTGAGGCCATGCCCATTGTGCCCTGGCAGATGTGGGGCTGACTCCTGGCTCCAGTGTCCGGCCTTGGGGCCTTCCTCTCTAATTCTTATTAAAGCTGAAATTTGTGGTGCATCCTGGAACTCTGTAAGAAGTCTTGGGTAGGAAGAAAGATCGAGAGAGGAGTCTCTTGGTCCTGGCCGAAAGCTTGATTTGACGCTCAGTGTCCCTTGTGACATTACTGTGAGCAGCGGTGTTTTCCTCTGCTGCATGGCAAGTCCGTGTACAGATTGTCTCCTCTCCTCTCTTTCTGCATTAACTTCAACGCAGTATGCAACTCATTCTCACCTCACAGGAATCGTGTGTGGTGGTGTCTGTCCTTCGATACATGAAAATGGCTTTAGCAATCTATTTTATTATTTGTCATTAATGTTTTATTTAAAAATTTTCAAATGACTCAGATGTTCTCAATTTATTGATGGTACTCATCAAACTTGATTCAGTGCTACAACACAGATGAATGAAACCAAAGATGCAGATCCTTTGGAGGGAAATAAAATTTTACTTTAGGGAATACAGAGATGATGCGCTCCTGGTGGGCTATTTACCATGAAGCCTATCGCAAAGCAAGGAGGATTGCAAGCACGTGAAATCCAACTCCCTGAAGTAGTTCAGAACCCTTAGCACAAGATTTTGAAATCTTTCATAGGTGGTACCTAGTTTGCTACACAATTCCCCAGTACTTGGGCAGCTGCTTTCAGCCAGAATAAATGAGCATGTCTAAGCCTCCCCCTACAGGCCAGCCCACAGAACTGCTAAACTGAGGGCAAATGAAGAGTAAAGGTGCTTTTCCTAGTCTCTGTTAGACTGGTTGCAGAGCTGCGTGTGGCTGATAAGGAGATCTGTCCTGTCACAGTGACACTCAATCTTAGGAAATGACCACAGAGACTCTCCACACCCCAGCTTCCTGGCTGTCCTGGTGACAGTTTTAGTAGGCCCAAGACGGAGAACACTGCGGGGCTGGCAGCTTTCACGGCAGTTTCTGAGTTTTACAGAAGAGTTGTTTACACTTGAAATTTGTTCTTTTAACTAGTAGACTCAAGTGAGCCAAAGACTTGGAAAGAGTGGCGTATAGCAAGCAGCATGGGCTGGTGTGAGGTTATCGTTCTGTGATTGACACACCAGTGGCTAGGTCGTGATTTTGTACCTGCTGCAACCAGACTGACTCTAAATGGACCTGAGTTTTACAAGCAGAATTTTTAGTTCGCTGATGGAGAGGCATTGCCCTGGCATTCACACACACTAGAGAAAGCACCCAGAATGTAAAACTGACATTCTTAGGACCTGGAGAAGGTAGCCCCGGTGTAGAGTTCATAGCTACGCCTGTGTCTTTCTGTCTGACACATACACGTGTGCTCTGGTTAAGCATTTCTTCTCTTTCCTCCTTTTCTGTCCTTCCTGTATCCTTCCTTTTTCTTTTAGGATTAAAACTTGTACCTTCTGTAGGCTGAACGCATAGTCACTGTGAGCTATACCTCCAGCCCCAGTCAGCTATTTCTTAGCTGTGCTTACTAGAATCCGTCTTGAGAAATACACAAACAGAAACATTTGCCTTGATTACCTCTTGGAACAAGCCTAAAGGGCATTAATAATGCCATTTAGAGTGAATACTTAGAGGTGGTCCCCACCACAGCCTGTTTACAAATTGCATTCACTTTGATTGATTTTAAGTGGGAAGCTCCCACATGCAGAAAAGCATAGCTACCTAAATGGCAACCTTTAACACTTGAGAAACGTATACTGTTAAAACTTGTAGTTAGGCTGCAAGTGAAAGCAAGTTTAGTGTACCAATAGGGAAATAATAGAAATTTCTATGGTTGCTCTTCATGCTTTTGATACAAAATAAAGATATGTTGAGTCATTCCAAAAACAGCATTTCCCTCAGTATTTTTAAGTTCTTTGTTCTAAAGCAGGAAAATAAAGTCATAAGATACAGCAACCAGCCAGTTCATATCAAAATGTTTCATTTTTATTACTAAGGATCTTTTCAATTAAAACCTTTAGGGTGTGTAGCTCGTAGAATCAGCACCCATCACAATTTGTGGTCATTATTAGTTTGAGTTTTGGTCACCCGTAATTCCCACTGGGAAAGAAGTGTCAACCTCCAAAGATCTGGGACTTTCTTCCCATTATTTGGATGCCCCAAATGTGTACTTGAGTCACATGTGGTAGGTTTCAGTGTATGCACCGCCCTTTGGGGATTCTTTATCTTGTTGACGCCTAGGATGGGACCTTAGTCAAGAATCCAGATAGCTGAGGTCTAGTACGAGCTTTGTCTCAGAGCTGCCAGTGTCTCAGTCCAGTCTCTCAGAGTGCTATGTGGCCCGAGGGTCCCACTCAGTCCTACAAGCCCCTGGAGGGGGAGAGGCTTGACCTTGGAGCATACAGGGCTCTGCTCGAGGAGAGCACAGTAGCACTGGTCTTTGTTTAAATGATTTGCTGTGGCTGGAATCTCACTACAACAGAGCATGGGGATGCCCCTAAAGGTCGCTGTTCTGCCCGAGTGCTTTCACTTGACAGAGAGAATTGCTTTTATTTTGTGGTCTGTGCATTTGGAAACTTAGCGATTTTGTTACTTTTGTGGCGGAAAAGATAATCCTTCATAAGGAATGAAAAGATCTGTAGAACCCACCCCTTGCTTTGGAACATGGAAATGATGTGGCTTGCTGTGACTCACGTGGGACCAGCCTTCTTATTGTCAGGAGGAAATACAGTCAATTGTCACCCTTGTTCACAGTGCTCTTAGTTGCTGCTGGAACCATTTTATGTAACTGCGCTCCCGTTACTTTGCTGTACCACTTAGAAGTATAGTGTCCTATAAAGTTTTTCTCCCATGCAGTCTGATTATGTATATTTTGCCTAGGTCTTTCCAAAGTAAAATTTATGTAAATGTCTATTTTATATAAAATATGATTTAAAAACTATCCCTGGCTTCAGTGTGTTCCGTGGTTGGTATTTATTTGTGTCCATATCACCAGCAGGTGCATGCTTGGAAAAAAAGAAAGGCCAGCCTCGGTCCCTCTGTCCCTCCATCCCTCTGTCCCTCCATCCTTCTGTCCCTGCCATGTGAGCTTCCTGTCTCCCCTTCTGCCCACAGTGAGCAGCAGCTGTCAGCAGCCCTCCTCTTGCTTAGCTAATGCCTTTGCCTCTTTACAAAAAGAAGGAAAGGTAGGGAACAGATGAGCCCTTGGTGGCCTCCACCTACCATGTCCCTGCACTGGCCATCTGGTCCTCTGACCTCTGGATTTTGCCTCCTGTGAACTTTGTCCCTCCACCTTTGTGCCGCTCTTCGCATTCTCCTCATGCTGGCTCTTGTCAGTTCTACCTGAAAACACAAAGACGAGCTGGGGGTACAGAGTCCGGGTTACCCTCTAGCACAAAGAAAGGATTGAAAAAGACAACAAAAACAGGTGACTATCTTGAGAACTATCTGGAGACAATCTTTTTGTCTATTTCTAGCTGCTACATTTCTTTTTGTACTTCATAGCCAAACTTGGAACAGCAAATCACTGTTGCCCTACTCAACGTGATACTGTGTCTAAACTAAAGACAGACTTTGCCTGCGTCACAAGCCCATTCTGGAATGGTCCAGGCCACTCTGCTCCCTGAGGTCTTTTCCTTTTCTAAAGTTAATTTGAAAAGAAAAGCTGCCCTTTTCATGCACTAAAAGCATTTGGTTGTTTTTCACCTGAACTCTTGTCAAACAGAAAGGACTTGAGACTCAGCATCCATTGGAAGACAGCAAATGCTGGAGTGAGTGCAGTGGTTCTGTGGGGTGAGGTGACTTGAAGGGGATCCCTGGCTGGCAGGCAGCCAGCAGGCTGCAGACTCCCTGATGGAACTCAGCCCCGGAGCCCAGGGCTTGGTTTTCACAGCAGTATGGCACCCTAGTGGGCCTTTCCCAGCACTGTGTACTCTGGGCCTTAGGCTGGAAAACCCAGACCCAGTCACCTGCTCAGTCGGCCTCCAAGGCATCACTGGAGATGAATACTCACATGTGCCATTCAACAACAGTGGCACCAAAGGGATCTTTCTGCGATGATGGAAGTTTACTGTACAAGGCAAGATCAGAAAATACGGTGAAGGCTCAGACCTTTTTCTTTAAGGAAAGATATCACCATTAATACACTGCACGGGCACCTCCTCACTTCAAACACCCTTAGTTCATCCTTCCGGCCACTTTCTGAAACAGTTCTGGAAGTCTTCTTTCATGAGTGCTATCTCAGCAGCCTTGATGTCCTGAATCGACTCAAAACCTTTGCCTTTCATAGTCATTTTGACTGTGGGGGAGAACCGTAAGTTACAAGGTGCCAGATCCAATGAATAAAATGGATGAAGACACACTGTAACGCGTTTGGAGGAACTTACTACAAAATATTTAGCCAGTGAGGGATAATCAAAACATACAGTGCATGTTTAAATAAAATAATTTATTATAGTAAAAGACACATTGCCATTAATGCCCCTCAAAATACTCCCCCTGCCTGGAACACAACTATCATTCTTGGCAATGTGTCTTCTCCTGTAACAAGTTTTTTTTTTATTTAAACATTTATTATATCTTTCGATCACCTCTTGTATGCTCTATTCACTATGATAGCCTCAGGTGACACTAAGCACTTAAAATGTAACACTAAGTCTTCTTTAAACCTAGTTTTATTTAAACACAGCTAATTTAAATAGCCACATATGACTAACGTCCACTGTATGGGACGATGGTCTCGACTTTTTCCGTGGTGTGGAATATGGGACATAAAATCACAGAAACCCCTTTAGGGCTGCAGAACAAGGAGGCTGACCAGTGTGTTTCCAGTCTGGCTGCCATTCACAGTCTGGGCCTTGCGTCGGAAGTGTCTGCTCTCTTCAGCAGCTCAGGGGAAGCACACCTCACTAGTTCTCTGGCTTGTCACTGTACCTGCACTCTCAGCGCCGACTGCCTTCTGCTCTCCATCGCTTGTGCACCTTCTGCCCGTCACCCCCACTTGGCTAGGCTCCAATCTCAGGGTGCTCTCCTTGCATCTTGACATGGAAGCGACAGTAGAGGGGAGCAGATGCATCCAGAATCTCTGCTTAGCCTCGCCCTCTTTTCCTGACAAAGTGAAATCCATTGCAAATTCTGGCTTTATTCTTCTCAGGTTAATTTAGTACCACACCCTGCTCAGGGGATGGAACTAGGGCCATTCTTCCACAGAGCTATGTCCCCAGCCTCTCTCCTTTAAGAAAAATATTTTTTTAAAACAAGGTCTCTTTCAATTGCTCAGGCTAATCTGAAACTTTGAAGCCTCCTGCCTCAGGCTCCCAAGTAACTGCGACTACAGGCATGCCCAGCTCACATCCAGTCAGGCAGAACTATTTTATGTTGTGGCATGCTCAAGAAAGTTACCCACGGGACACTGAGATTTCAGAAACAAGTGAGGTTTACTTCAAACTGCAGTGGTCAGTCAGCTCAGGCCACCAAAACTGCTGGCTGCTAAGTGATTGGCACCAATTCCTTTGTTCTCTTATCTTCTATATCCCTGCATGAGTTCACAAGGTCAGGGGTTACCCTGGATATCACCTTGGCAGCTCTATCATTGCTTTGGAATTTTACAAGACTCTCTTGAACATCTGGTTAATTGACACACAATGCAGGCACCAGGCAGTTTGGTGCCTTGAGATAAACCCACTTGTTTCCCTTTCCATATAGTTTTTATGACTAATTAAGGGAGGGGAGGAGGCCTTTTGGGGATTTGCCCAAAGTTCACTTGCTGTTTGAAATCTAACTGTTAACTAAACATCTAAACTGTAATCCACAGGCCATAAAATAAATGAAGTTTTCAAGACTAGGGTTTGGGGGATTCCAAAGATAGAAAAGGGCAAGAACAAAGGAAAGCAAATAGTGGGGGTTACAAATGCCCTTATACTGCCACCCTAACGAACCCTGCTGGCCTTGTCTTTTCAAAATGAGTCTGCCCATGTCCAGTGTATGGCAGGCTCAGTGGCCCCCAGGCCTGGACTGCATTCCCTGGTCAGGACACAAACTGGCTGGGACTCTGGTCTAGGCCAGGCAGCACTGTGGCCCTGGGCTCTGTGTCCCTGAGGCTGGGTGATGGAGAGGGATGGGGTGCAGGAGCCACCCCAGGGAGAGGGTGGGGTGCAGCTGCTGGCCACTCCTCCTGGCCCTACTCTAGAGCCTGGGCCTGGACATGGTGAGCATGGGCATTAGGGCTGTGTGCAGCTCTGGGAGCTCCCAAAGGAGGCCAGTGGCTCCTCTCTGACTTCTTGGCATGGAGATGTGGTTGGGGTTTCTGCCACCAGTGTGCCCTGAGGAGTCCTCTACAAGCAGCAGCGTTAAGCCCTACATCCTTCCTCAGGGCTGGCGGGTGTCCCCAGCATCTTCCTACAACCTAGACCCTGAACTGTGTGGACTCCCTCAGCACATCGCTGTCTAGCCCCTTCCCTGCATAGGGCGTGCGGTCATTTTGGAAAGCAATGGGCTGGCAGTGGAAGCCGGGAGTTCTAGAATTCTTAGTTGAAGGTCAGTAGATAGTGGACAGGCCTGGCAGGTCAGAGTAACAGGGGCCTTCATTCCTCAATGAGAAGATATAAGGCTCCTGAGCCCAAACACTAGTAGTCAGGGTGGCTGTGTGGTCCCCTAACCCCAGATACCTCTCTCCCAACAAGTTTGCCCCCTGAAGATCTCTTCCTGGCCAGTCTGTGCCAGGCATTTCAGATTGTTATGTCAGGTGGAGAGTTGATTTGAAAGACTTCTGAAGAGGGACAAGAGTTGTGTTCCTTTCTGTGGGGGGGCAGGACTCCTTAAAATTAAGGATACTTCTATGTAAGAAACTTAATCCAGAGTCTCGCTGTCACAGCCATGCAATGCCCAAGTGGCCTGTGGAGCAAGTGGAGGATTCCTGCCCCAGTCAGGCTGGCCTAGGGTTGCAAGGCTGGGAGGGGTGATTCCCTGTGTGGGCAGGGGGCTCAAGGAGTGTTTTCTTGGGTGAGATCTCCAGGAGAAACAAAGCACTTGGAGTCAACATCAGCAAAAATAGCAACAGCAAGCATATTTATTATTTGGTCAATATGTACTGGCTGTTATCAGCGTTACATTCTTGTGTACTGTCATAACCATGGCACATACGCAGTTGTGTATGCCAAGTCCTATGTATGTAAGTAGAACCTGATGTGCACCGGTGCTAGACACCCAGGTCATGTCCTGTTCATCCTCAGATGCCCCAACCTGAGGAGCAATCTTCTGTGGCTCCCCTCATCCCACCCCCTCAAAAGTTAAGACAACATCAACCTTTTTTATCAGCCCATAGAACTGAACCCTGCACGCAGAGACCACAACAGCAATGAAGGGAACAGCATAACAGCACCAGCCCCACTGCCACTATAGCATGGCTATGCACACTCAGTGCCAGGTGGATCTCAAGGGTTCCTACCTTTGAGTAAGCAGTTCCTGCTGCAAGGCGTGGGTGGCAGACACCTCCACATCCATTTCCTGCAAGACTTCTTACACCTGTATCTGATAGTCAGGAACAAAAATGCAACATTCAACATGTAAGAAAGTACAAGGTCACTCTTGCATGGCAGTTAGCAAATCCAGGGTGATGGAGTTTGGCAAAACCACCTTTCTCATTTGGGAAGTTTCATCCAGGGGCAACATCAAAGCCTGGAGTGTGACATCTGGGACTTGGCCATGTGTGTGAACCCCTCTAGGGCTTCAATCTGGAGGGCTAGATCTATGGTCCCTGTCCCTGTTTCATCAAGGCCATCGAATAAAACCACCAGACTACCCATGGAGTACAGTGCTATCTGTGATACACAGGGTCCCTGTTGTGAGGTGTGTCTATAATGCATAGGTCTGATAGTGCCCTTAGCATATGGGAATTCCAAGGTGCAATATCCTGTCCAGTGTGTGACACTGGATAGCCTGTGGTGCCACAGACTCGTAGGCCAATTTGATCTTCAGAAACCCTTGGACTCTCAATCATACAGCAGCCTGCAGCTGGTAGGGCACATGGACATGCTATATGACATCATTGTCTCTGGCCCATTTTGTACCTGGGGCTCTGTAAAATGAGTTCTCCTGTCAGATGCCATTCCTAACAGCAACCCATATGCAGCAGACAACCACTATAATGCCTAAATGTATGGGTTTGTTTATCCAAGGAAATGGGGTAAGCAAAGCTGACACCCATGGCTGTATCTACAGTGGTCAGAACACATCTATGTCCCTATGAGACAGGCAGGGGTCCAGTATAATCTGTCTGCCACTGTTGCAGAGGGTGGGGTAATCATCGTATCTTGTGGGCCAAATGGGTTTACTCTGGTCATGCCTTTACTGCAGCCTTTGACTTAGTAGGAGTCAAATCCAGGTGCCACCCTTGTGTTACAGCTTGCATGATAGCGAGTCCTACATGTTGCAATTTCTTGTGGAGCTAAGGTACTATAGCAAAAGGCATGGTGCTCCTATACCTTCACCTTCTGGTGAATAGCAGCCTGTACATGCAATATACGCGCTTTCCTGGAGACTCTCCAGGAAATTAGGACTTGCACTTCTAGAGATGCTTCAGGAGCAGGCAGTACTTCCTGTACATCACAACATGGCTTTCACAGCATCCAGTCATTGTTCCAGGTTCTAAGTGTGTTGCATCTGGTCTAAGTAATATAAACATATTTCAATAATATATTTTTATAACATTTATTGGAGTGTCTCCCATAAGGGTACAAATATTACTGAGGTTTCCAATTAATAAACAAAAGCTGGGATAATTTTTCCCAGGCAGCTCTTCCTTTATTAATCAAAAGGAACCTTAGCCAATAATTCTCCAAGCCTTATAGATTGCTTTAGTTATCTTAACAAACTTCTGATGACCTCTGGGGGGGAAAAAAACCGTTTTGATATCAAATTGACCAACTGGCCATCCAGGTGGAAGCACACTTTTAAATCTATGTCCCAAATTAAACTTTGAACAAATAATCAAAAAATTCAAGAGAAAAAGAAGAGAGAAAAAATTTAACTGAAATAAAAACAGCTGTTCATGATTATTATAAACAAAGAAACAAGTACACAGCTTAACAGATTACCCAAACAGGCAAACATCTTACAAAATCAGAGTGCACTCAAATACATTTTTGATCAAATTGAATTATAGTAATTCATTTACAATTTTAGGAATTTATAACTATAAATAGTTTTGTCAGATTTTTGTAGGTCAATTAGCACAGATCTCTTACAAGAAGGGTTTGGAAGAAAAACAATCTTTTATCTATATTTAATATATATTTTTGCATTTTATTTTATCTTAAGAATACTAATGTATCCTTTCTTTCATATACCTTTAAGCTCAGTTATTTCCATAAATACTGTGTTACCTACTCAGACCTTTGATTTCTATTTAAGTGTAGCATCTTCTGTATCTTTTTGTGTGTGTGTGTGTACTGGGGATCTAACTCATGATCTCACACTTGCCAGTTCTGTACATTCTTTAATTAGCCCCAGGCCAGGTCTAGCCCCATCCTTGTCTGTCAGTTATAATGTGGTCTCTGGGCATCATAGGATTGAGCATCAGCTTCTTGAAAAGCGGAATCAACTCCTTCTCTGGGTGTGACTCCAGGGTACAGCCAGATAGCACACTCGGGCACCTAGATAGGCTATATGGCATTCCCTGGAAAAACACAAGCATAACTGCTACTCTAAGTGAGTAATGGGTTAGGTCCCTCCGTGGTCCAGTATGAAGATCTTTCGAAAGGACCCTTCTTAGCTTCTTTTCCTTTGCCTGATTGAATAGTCAAGCAACAATGGAATACTGTAGTTCCATCCTTAGTAGGATTCAAAATGTTAATAGTATATTGCCATGTGAAGTCTATTATGAGGTGTAAATTTTTGTAGGGAAGGATTCCCCTTTTTTCTTTGTAATTGAATTTTGAGTGTACAGTAAGCACATTCAACAATTCCTTGACCTTGAGAGTTATTAGGAATTCCCAGAGTCAGGGAAATATGAAAAGTTTTACCAAACATTTGGAAAAACAGCACTTGTATAGGCTGGGCCATTGTCAGTATTAAGTGCCTGCAGGCAACCAGGGGTACTAAAGGCATCCAAGCAATGAGCAATGACACGTTTGGCTGCTTCATCTGTGTGGGCAGGAGCAAAAATAAACCCTGAGGAACTGTCCACTGAAACATGGACCCAGCATTGAGAGCCAAACTCAGGAATATGAGTGATATCCATTTGCCGGAGACAACTGGGTCATAACCTGCATGGATTAACTCCCATGGAGAGTGAGAGAAAATATATTACACATGAGGAAAATTGTTTAACAATTTGTTGAGCTTATTCCCAGATTAAATGAAACTGTTTGCATACAGTAGAAGCATTTTGATGAATGGTGGCGTGGGAGACGAAGCCTGTTGAATGGCATTTGAGGGTGTGATAATAGTCAGAAATCTGTCTACTATAGCATTTCCCTCAGTAAGAGGCCCCAAAAATTGGGAAAGAGAAAGTAAATGACTAGCAGAACAGGGTACATGATGTATTCTAATGGCAAATTTGAGAGTATGATATGAATTAAAAAGATCTTCCTGGTTGGTGTGAATGGTGGCAGTTTCAATGTGGTGTGTCACACCACAAACATAAGCGTTGTTAAAAAAAAAAAAAAAAGATTAATTGGAGTGGCTGAATGATCTTGTAACGCTCAGATACCAGCCTGAAATTCTGTCTTTTGTGCAGAAGAAAAACCCACAACCTGTATTCAGGAAGAGGAGGGCATGACATAACCATCTGTGAAGAGGAGCCGTCTGTGAAAACAGAGACACCTCTGGCTATGATAACTCATCTCGTTTTTGCAAGGAAGACAAGGGATGTGAGGGAAACAAATTGAATTAATTTTTCTGGAGGATAATGATGATCAGTAACACCAGGGAAGTTAGCTAATGTGGTTTGCCAAGAGGATGAACGTTGCCATAACCACTGTGTTAAACCAAAGAAAAGGTAACAATGACATTTTGCACCTCATGTCCAAAAAAGCTGAATAGTACACTTCTGTCCACATGTGATCAGTCCTACCACAGCATCATAAAAGGGAGTAATGGTTTTATGTGGTACACATGGCATGTGTAGCCATTATAGAGGGCCCTGAGACTGCCAAAGGACCCTGGTGGGAATCTGTTGAGTTGGGAAGATAATTAAAAACATTGCTGAAGACAAATCAACTCTAGAGAGTTGGGCATTAGAAAGAATCAGAGTAACTTTACCCAAGGCAGTTTTAGCCTCTGACATAAGTGCTTTTGGAGAGGTGGGGGCTGGGTTCTCCTTGAGAATGTCAAAGAGAGGGCTAAATCATGTGTTGTTTGTTTAAGAGCTGATAGAGCCAATTAATATTACCAAGTAGAGTTTGAAAATCAGTTAGGGTTGCAAGATGATTAACCTGGATCTGAACAGTTTGGGACACAATATGTCTCTGTTGGATAAGGTGACACAAATATGAAAAAGGTGCCATGGTTTGCCCTTTTTCAAGGACCATCTCTTGACCTGCATTATGAAGGGAATTATCTAATTGAATAAATACTTGGTGCAAGGCAGATGAGGATTCATGTGCTATAAGAATATCATCCATGTAATGAATGAGATAAGCAGCTGGATGAGCCTGGTGGACTGACAAAATGCCTGCAGCTGCACACACTGTTGACATAGGGTTGGACTCTTTACCATTCCTTGTGACAGACAACAGCATTGGAAATGTGCATAAGGGTCTGATGATTAATAGAGGATAAACTAAAGGCAAAACATTTTTTAAATTGAGGATGGAGAATGTTTAAAAAAATAGTCTTTTTCAATCAATCACCATGAGGGAAACACGTAAAGGGATAGCTATGGGATTGGATAATCCTCACTGAAGTGCTCCTATGTAAGCTTCTCCTGAGTAAGCAGCCATTACTCAACCCAAACAGGGTCATCAGACATCCAAGTTATCTTGGATACCATTTGTGGGGTTGCAGAAGAAGTCAAGGCCCTTCCTGAAAATGTGAGGGTGAATATTCTATGCTAAAATGGTCCTATCTAGGATCTATTGGAAGGGCTTTTCTCCTTCCATGATTATATGTACCAAGCCCTTGAGTAGGGAGAAAGCCTTGTTGCAACATCTGATTAGTCATCAAGAAGTTTGAATTAACTAACATCCTGTAATATGTTCATGATCCCGCAGATTGGCTGGTATGTGATGAAGGACATAAGGCAAGAAATACCCAGAATGGTCTTCTGCATCCCTCTAAGTTAGTAACTTTGCATTTCTACTATGGTGATAACCACTGCCCACTCCCTGTAGATTTGTAAATTGCAGCATCCAGAGGTCATGCTGTAGGTCAGTGATGTTGGGAAGTAACTGAAACAGCTACAGCTGTGTCTAAAAGCCCTTTAAATGTTTTTCCTTCAATAATCAATTCCATCTCAGGTTGATCTTGTTCCATCTGTTGAACCCAGTACATATCGGAGGACTCCCAAGCCCTTTACTTATTTATAGATTTTTCAATTTTCGTTGAAGGAAGAATGACCAGTTGAGTGACATGAGAGACTGGTGTGACTTGAACGGTGTTTTGAATAGAGTGTACGATAACCTTGATTTCCCGTGTACAGTCTGTGTCAATGGCACCAGGCAAAACCTAGAGACCTTTTAAAGTGAGACTGCTTCAGCCTAGCTGAGACCCACTGTCCCATGACGCAAAGGTCTATAGAGTCCAGTAGGAATAACTTGGGTCTCATTTCAGGAGTTAATATGAATCTGGAGGAGGGACTGAGCTCTAACCCTCTGCTGTGCTTTGTCACTTGCCAGAAGTTAGAAACGTGCTTGATGTTGGAGGGTAGGGTTGGGGAGGAATTAGGGAAAGCAACCCCACTATTTGGTAGGGCTGGGGCAGGCTCTGCTGGAAGTTTCCCCAAAATTGGTTGGCCTTCCTCATTAGTTTTAGATCCACACCCATTTGTCCAATGGAACTCCCCCATCCACCCCTTGAACAGATACCAGGTTTTGTTAGAGGAACAAATAACAGGTGTGCTGCCCTCACAGGTGTAGTAGGGCAAAATTGTCCCCATCTCCACAGCTGAAACAAGTGACCCTGTTCCCTCCCACTTCTCTAGGCTGTGAATAAACAACCTGAATGATAGATACTGCCAAGGTAGTCCCTGCACATATGAGGGGCTAATGTGTGCACAAATTCAAATCATTTCAGTCAGTGTAGCCCATTTTTTATACGCTCTTAAAGCCTTTTTACACCATTTATTTGTATTTTCAGAGGCTAACTGTTGAAATATTAACTTGCTAGCCTCTGTATTACTTATAATCCTCCAACTAGCCTGCAATGAGCATGCCACAAAATCTTGAAAGGTTCATCAGGAGCCTGACAAACGGAAGTCATATCAAGGCATGTCTCTCTGTTTAAAGGAAACGCTCTTCAAGCCTTGTGGCAGCTATTTTAATCTGCTTGTATACTTTCAATGCAAGTGTTCCCCACCATTCCTTTCCTGTCTAATTGAACACAGGGATTTGAAGCTCTACTAAAGGGCTACCGTTCTACTATCTTTTTTCCACTTAAGACTTGGTTTTAAAATAGTGCTTGCAGTCAAATCCTTTGTGGTCATCTCAATAAGCTTACAACCATTAAAACACTCCTTAGTGCAAATCCAAAAAAGGAAACTAAAAGCGGGAATCAATAATACAACAAACAGTTTCATATATATTAGTGGTTATTGAGAATCTGTTTACCCCATGTTTAAAACCTGGGGTAAACTCAATAAAATCAATGCACTTCTCTCTTTTGTTTCTCATGAGCCCATTTATTGCTTTGGTCCTAGTGAACTCATTTTTCCTTTGGGTTGTCTTGTCCCAAGTTTTACACCTGATGATATCAATATCAATACACTTCTGTGACTAATATTGATGCTACCAATGCACTTCTCTCCCTTTTGTGTGCACAGTGAGAAATGTCCCCTCATCCACTATTTTTTCTTATGCTGGTACCTGTTAAGTCACCAGTATGCCACATCTTACACAGCTCTCAAAGTTCCTGGGGAGAGGATAGTGAGAGGATGGAGAAATAAAGATAAGAGACAATATGCAGAGAGCTGAGGTTAGGTGGAGCCCTCTCTCTGGATGGAAGGAAAGGAACTGTTCAATCACTTCGGTGCGTTTATTTATACATTTAGAAAGTTGATGTCAGGTGAATCCCCTTTGCCTAACAACTAGCTCATGTGTCATAACCAGTATTTTAAGGGTTAGAATACCTTCCTGCCTGGGGCAGAGGGGGCTCTGTGCACTCAAGGCATTCCTCGGGTGTTCTGTGCTCTTGGTTTGATCACTAACTAGCTCAGCAACTCCCAACAAGAGGATGGCTCATCATCTGGATGCTAAAAGAGGAAATGAGGAAGGACAGACTGGCTTTTGCTACTCAGAGGAGCTCCAGTCCTCATTTTTAGCTTAGATGTCACCTCTTGGTTTCTAATGCAGACTCTTTGGCCTCCACATTGGATCTCTCAGCCTTCTGACATAGACTTTTCAGCTCTCTGTTGTTGACTCTACAGCCTTCCCTCACAGACCCACCAGCTTCCTGATACAAACGTGCACGGGACACTGCAGTGAATTCCAGACCTGGAACTGAACCCTTCAGCCTCTAGAGTGCAGATGCCCTTGCAAACTTCCTTGTCCAACTCTGATTGACCATCACAAGCCTATCATGTCATTCTTATACATTTATATATGTTTATGTAGTAAAACACTGACTGATACACTGGAGTTCCCAGATCTCAGCCCTGGATCTCTTCTCAACCTGTGCTTATTTCCTTAGTGAGCTCACCTAGGATCAAGGCTTTAAACACCATCTACTTTAAAACTACTCTAAGATTTGCATATCTAACCAAGGTTTCTTGTATCATACATCCCTCTAGAATTACTGGGACTCACATAGCCAACTGTCTAGTGGTCATCTACCCAGGTAGTAAACCAGCATTTCAAATTTAACATGCTTAAAACACAATACTTCTGGGCATAGTGGTACACACCTATAATCCCAGCTTCTCAGGAGACTGAGGCAAGAGAATTGTAAATTCAAACCCAGCCTGGGCAATTTATTGAGATCCTGTCTCAAAATTTAAAAAGGACCAAGGATGTAGCTTCGTGGTTGTCTTGGTTACTTTTCGTTCATTGCTGAGACAAAATAACTGACACCTAAAGTGAAGGAAGGAAGGAAAGGTTTATTTAGCTCACAGTTTTTGGAGGTTTCAGTCAATAATCAGCTGGCTCCAAGGCAGGGTGTCATGGCACAGGGGCAACACTTCAAGGCAGCAGCCAGCAAAAGCAGCCAACGCAAAAGGGGGAATAACAAGCCTCTTCTCCTCCCTTATATCATACACAGGCCACCACCTCACCTACAGGGTGTAGCACTCACAGAATCTCTGTGCCCTCCTCTTGCACAGCATGAGGACATTTATAAAGTAAGAACCCAAAGCTCCTTGCTGAGTCTCTCCATTAAAAGGCCTAAATTTCTGAAGTTGAAACAATGTATCAACCATAGCAGTTATTGAAATTGTTCAGCACACTTTATTCAAAGAAGTTTCCTCCTGCATATAGGCATCTCTCTCCAGTCATAATTGTGCTCATTTCAATTCCCTGCATGAAGACTTGACTTATTCATGTGTTTCAAGATGCGTTTATGAAGGGTGCTAGCCCTAGTAAATGCTTGGCAGCTACCCTGCAGCGGGCAACATCTCCATAATTGAAGCCATCATCACCATTATCATCTGTCATGCACTCTAATGGAAGGATTAAACTGGATTTTCAAAGTCACCCTCTAAATTATTACTAGGTAGTGAAAAAACTAATTTCTTGAACACTACTCTCTTTCATTATTAGAGAAGATAGTATAGGCAACATTATAAATTAAAATCCCAGTGGGGCTAATAATGTAGTGAAGTTTTATGTGCAGAGTCATCAAATATCCTTCAGTTTAGTGAAGAAAATTGTGTGAAAAGCACAGGGAAGAGCAGCACACACTGTGTTAGGCAACAGAGCCTGAACCCTTTCCAACAGCAGGGTGATAGCTGAAGATACCGACTGATGAATTTTTACCCCCTTTCTTCTCACCTTCCCACTACTGGTTTGTCTCGTACACTCAGAGCCTCCTTCCAACGCAATCAGAGTTCGCAGGTCTCAGCTGTGGGACAAGAAAGAGCCACAATATCTGGCTGAAAGTTGTCCCATTCTAGCACATAATTCAAGAACCGATTTTACTATTTGACAAAGGAATCTACTAAATCTCCTTCCGGGCCTTTGGCCTCGATGCTAACATTTGTCTTTTCCAAAACATTCTTCCTCATGAATTAATCAGCACCACTGAGGCTTCTTTTCCATGACACGTCAAAATGCATTTGGGGAGAATTATGATAAAAACAGGCTTCTGCAACAGAAAGGACAGGAAAGGGCATAGGAAAAGAACCTCACATGATAGGAGGCTGGAGCTGGAAACAGATGTGCTTCTGCCTAGCTTAGTGTATATACGATGGATGGGCAAGTTTATAATTTGGGCTCATGGACATAGCTGCCTATTTGCTCTCTATCAGCCAGGAAGACCTAGAAGCCACAAAACCCTGGCAGCTAGTACGCCCAGCACCCAGACCACGATGTCCTTTGCCACTCTCCAACAAAATGCCACAGCACTCCCAAAGGGAAGATTCTAGCCTAGAATAAGGACCTCAGAAGACTAGTCTTGGGCCAGTTATAGTATCACAAAAGGATAGGAGCAGGTCAGAGCGACACCAAAACCAACTTGAAAGTGCTCACAGGGGCCAAAAGTGAAACAATTTGATTAATGAAATAAGAATTTGGTATTTACAATATAAATATCCTCGTCAGGTATGGTGATACACACCTGTAAACCCAGCATTCTAGGAGGCTGAGGCAGAGGGATCACAAGTTCAAGCCCAGCCTGGGCAACTTAGTGAGATCTTACCTCAAAATTAAGAAAAAAGATTGCCAAAACACTAGGAACAAAATTCAGTGCAAAGGTCCTTGATTCAAACCCCAGTACCAAGAGAAAAAATGCTTAGTCTATACTGTTGTAAATCAAAACTTTAATAAATGAAAGAAAATTGACGACTCTGACATGCAGTTAGAAAATATTTATGTGAACACTTAGCACTTGTAAGAGGTGCTACTTACTGCCCAATAGAGCGTGAGCTGCTCTTAGGCACTTGATTGCAAAGAGCTAAATATGGGAAAGGGAAGTGTAATTCCACAGCAGAGACCACCATGTTAGCTATAGACTTCAGTGCCAAGTCATCGTGCTGATGTGCACCCCCTACACGATACAGTAAGTTACCTCTGATCTTCCACCCTCAAGTCCACAACCTCTGTAAACCTATGAGAAAAACAGCAGACAGGCCTATCTGAGGGCTACCTCCAGAGCAACAGTGGATCCGCTTTCATATGACCCAGGCTGTCTGACACAAGGAGGCGAAGAACTCACAGTCAAGAGGCGCCTGCAAGGGGCAGACAGTGAAGGACAGTTTACTAAAGGTGATGCCCAGCTTGAGGCAGGCACAAGAGCAGCATGTCTGAGCATCAGAGAAACCAGAGAGCCGGGCCTACTTGGGACACAACTGAGTCAGTAAGGCAGAGGCTGTAGATCTTGAATGTACAGAGGAGCCACATGGAGGAATTTTCCCAAAACTGTGATGTTCAGATCCACCCCCACCATGAGTGACTGACTTAACTAGCCTGGACTGGATGCTGCTTCTAGCTATGCATCTCCACCTGGCTCACGACTTAGTCTACACAAGATACAGTGAGGATAAAAGCAAGTCACAGAGATACAGTTGTTTATTCTGAAACAAAATCAAAGAAACAAAAATCATAAGTGACATGCTGTTTTAGAGACACACATACGTTAAAGCCACAAATAAAAAATTAAGGAAAAATTGAAAAGCAGAGGTGTTACGTGGAGGATGACACACTGCCCTCCTGCAGGCCCAAAAGTGACTGTGCTTACCAGTGAGTGGCACAGGCCATACACAGGTGACTGCCCTAAATTGGCTTTCAGTCTAATTATTGATGCTGGCTGAGGCTGTGTGTGTATCTTCATGATAGCAAGAGGGTAACTTTGGGCTAGAACTGCTTTTTGCCAGTGGCCACAGCTGAGCTCAGATAGAACAGCTATGATCCCATGGAGCTAAGATATGAGGTCACATCTCCCCTGAGGCCTGCATAACTGCAGAGGAAAATTCCTTCCCAGAATTGCTGACAAAGGAGGTTACGTTCTGTCACTTCTGCAAGAATGCTTTGTTCCCTCTGTTAGAAGCCTTTCCTGCCTCCCCACTTGTCTAGCATGTCCAGCTGCCATTTCCCCAGTGTAAGAGTCATCTGCAAATGCTGAGGTTCTGGCTGCCTCGTGGCCTTTTGTTCCTTGAAACAGCTGCACATCCTAGACCCTTGTTACTTTGCGTTCTGTTGCTTTTTTATCTCAGCATGTACTGTGACACCTGGCAGGAGATTGGGGCTCACTGCGGGGGTCATTAGTAACTGGTGTACTAGGAAGCCTGAACCATGGCATTCTCGCCTGCCTGGTGGATTTCCTAGGAGTGTTTCCATGGCGTTTGGATCTTGTGTGATTATTCCAGAGTCGTTTGGCATGGAGCTAAGATAAGCACTTTTACTGAAATTAAAACAAGGGGTAATCTCTTTCCTTAAAATCTCTTTAACATCTGTTTCTTTAAAATGTCTTCTAAAGAAGGCAAAGTACACAGTGCCAGTTAGCAATATCACCAAAATTCTGGAGGAAATAATTAAGTACAATCCCTATGTCCTGTCGGCAGGAATTTTGGAGATTGAAAATTGGGACAGGAGGGAGAAAAATTAAAGAGAGCTCACAGTGGAGGAGAAACTGTTTCTCCTGAGACCGCCTCAGCTTGGACCTTCACATAATCTATTTTAGGTCCATTAAGTACTAGTATCTCCAAAATTTCTGTTTTAGAACAGGACAAAGGAGGAAAATATAAAGAAAAGGAAAATCTGCTCACTGTGCTGCTGGCTCCTGGGGAAGACCCAGCTGGGCGAGAGTTTTTAAAAAACTCTTCATCCTGTGACTCCAGACTATTTAAAGATGAAACATTCTGAACCTTGTATGTTTAAATACCAACAGGCTGTTAAGAGGATGGCAATGCAAGGAGATGTTCTCAGCCTTTGTTGTTCCCCAATGGTGGCTAGCAACAACCCTAATAATCAAAATCAGCTCATCCAGGAACATTAGGTGTTTGATTTTAAACTGCTTGAAGAATTAAAACAGTGTCATAAATAATGGTGCTCAGGGACCATTCGCCATAGATTCAATCGTGGGAAAATACCATCTGATCCCACATGATGTTAGACATTTTACTTGTGCTTGCTTATGCCCTAGTCAATATCTTTATTTCAATATGAAGTTACAGGAATTGGTAACAGATCATGCTAATAGAAATAGGAAGATAGAGACAGCAGAACAGAGGTCCTTTGAGGTACAGGGGCCTTTGCAAATGTAGCAGAGCAAATACAGTACACTAATGAGACTTGTGGAGAGAGTCTTCCTTGGCCTCCGCTTCCAAAAGTTTGAGACTGATGCAGCACACCCAAGATGGTGGCATGGTTATCTCCCGGGATGGTGGTGATGGAGGTGATGATGGCGGTGCCAAAGGGAATAAGATGACTGAAACAGTGCACCAGCAACAGAGCCATGTAACAGAAAAGTGGCTTCCCCTTTCCCTTTCCCTCTTCCCTCTGTGAGGCCTGGTGTGGTGTCATGTACCTGTAGTCCCAGCTATGGGAGAGGCTGAGGTGGGCTGAATGCTTAGGTACGGGGAGTGTTTACACTGGGACTCCTGGAGTCAATGTTAAACCCAGTGGAAACTACTGAGCCAGTATGGGTCAATCTGTGGCCCCTAAATAAGTAGAAATTGCAAATGTTAAAATCATTGGTGTCAAAAAAATTAAAAAGGGACATTTAGAGCCCTCTTTCTAAGAACTAGGAAGTAATGCTTTAGTACTAAGCCATTCTTCCTTCTTTAAATAGGACTGTTAATGCAAAGGCAAATGTTGATTATGATTCTATTTCACAACTAGAATTGCACTGTAAGGAAGAGGAAAAAATGGTCAAAATTGCCTTATGATCAGACTTTCTTTGCACTAAGGAAATAATTCTAACTTGTGTTCCAATGTCTTACTTTTGTTCAAGCTCCTCAAGGACAATATTCTTTATGGGAAGTAAATGGGGAGCCTAGAACTGTGTGTCCTTTTCTCTCATTGACTTGAAACAGATCAGGTAAGATCTAGGAGGGTTTTCAGATGATTCTAATGAGTACATTGAGGTCTTTAGAGAACTTACTCAGGCCTATAAACTAGACTGAGGAGATATAATATGCTTAAGTTACTGATTTCTTTTTTTTATTTATAGAAAGAAAAATAGAAAAAAGAATAATATAGAACCAAAAAAAGAAAAAGAAAAATTAACACTAAGAAATCACTAGTTGATACATTACATACCATCATTTTAGAAATAGTTGTTCAAGTTATAAAAGCATAAAAAGTGGACAGACACTCAAACATTGACAGTGCAAAGCATTCTGTTTGATTATCCAATAAAAATTTAGTAATATGGTCATCAATCTTACACACTTATACATAGTTATATCCTTTAGAGTGCTTTCCTTCCCTTTCATTTTTACAATATCTATTATATATTCTGGATCTTGCTACTTTTTCAGTTTTTATTTTTTTTTACTCTAGAGAAACAAAGTGATATTTACTAATGTGAGACTCATTTATTTCACTTATGAAGATAGTCTCAAGTTGCCTCCATTTACCTATAAAGGTCTCAAGATCATCCTTTTTTATAGGTGAGTAGTATTCCATTGTATAAAAATACATCTTTTTAATCCACTCTGCAGTTGATGGGCACTTTGACTGTTTCCAAGATTTAGCTATTACAAATTGTGCTGCTATAAACATGGGTGCAAATATATCACTGTGACATGACCTTTTCAGTTTTTCTGGGAAAATATCCAAGAGGGGAATAGCTGAATTAAATGGAACTTCCAATCATAGTTTTTTGAGGAATCTCCATACTGATTTCCACTGTGGCTGCACCAGTAAATTATTGATTTTTAGTAGGAGACAATGGGTATAGACTCTAATCTGTGAACTTCTTCAGTGTGTTACAGATACTCAGGGATACATATTTTCAGTAGATTTAAAGTACATTTTATATACATAGATGTACATGATGATAAAGATAATGGCTGGGGATGTAGCTCAATGACAGCATTGTAACCTGGCACATGCAACGCCTTGGGTTTGATATCTAGCCGTGTCTGCCACCCCAGAAGAAAGAAAGTTAACTGAGGTATCACGAGGTAGTAAAGTAAGGAACAGCTTGCATTTTTCCCTTTTTCTCATTGGATAGGCATGAAACCACTTTTGTGATAACAAGGAAGAGTTAGCATTGACTGGAAAGGAAGGTTTCTGACAACTGTGACAATTTCATTCAATACTGTTATTGGACTTCAGAAGAGAACAGACATTTGGAATCTGAGAAAAACACGAAGAAATTGAACAGACAATATATTGTTCAGTTTCCACTCTTACAGTCCTCTCAACTCCCTCCACTCCTCCTGAAGGATGCAATGTGTAGAATAAAACAATTGCCCTGTGTGAGGAAAGAATCTCACTTCTGACCCGCAAGCATCTTTTTGGTCTTTTAAATATTCTAAAATAAATAAAAATAGATGTCGCACACTTACTAATAAGTACCCTGTTGCTTGATTATAAGGATACATAGTCACGTTCAATTTTCTACATCTAAACATAAATTTTCTACATCTATGTAGATTATTATGTAGAATTATATGATTTTCTACATCAAAACTTATAAATAAATTTTTGAAGATAATTTTATCCGCTGGTATCATTATTTTCTGGATACATAAGCCAGGGTGTGACAAGGTGGATAAAATATAATGACAGAATGAAGTTTGAAAGGTAAGAGCTAATGGCTGTGCTTTAGTTCATTGCTCACCAAAGTAAAATTTTACTTTTTACTTTTTACAAAGTAAAATTTTACTAGAAGAAAAAGTGAAAATTGTTTATGTGATATGCCCAAATTGTTAACATTTATGCAACAAATAAATGAATGTTAATTAGGGAATGTCCCAAAACTATCATTTACATTTTATTTGATTATAAAATGCTAGAATTTTGTTGGATAAGCTGAAGATTTACCTATGTTATTAACCTATGTTATTAACCTAATTTGTGTAATGTTCACAGAAGTTGAGCTATAGACTAAGAATAGCCATGAATTATGGATTGACTGCAGCAGTTGGTAGCCCCTACAGCCACACCATCCAAGGTTGCATTAGGTCGGTGATGGGGTCTCGAAGTGCTCTAACTCCCAGAGATACCAGCACTGACCCTTCTCTAACATCCTTAAAAACACGTCTAAATATTTTCAAAGCAGTCTTACATAATGGAGCACACAGATCTTAACCTCTGGTTTCTTACACAAATTCATTTTACTCAAGAAAAAGAAATCCTTGTGGGCCATAATCCTGGCTTCTTCCATATTTTCCCTTCCTCTGACTCCAGTCAACCTCCAATGGAGATTGCACAATCTCCAGTCCAGTGCAATCTCATCTGGACTCTAACAGTCAGAATGAGCTGCTTTCCAGAGCTGGCAATCGCCATCAGCCTTAGACATGTTGACAGCATCACTGCCTTCTAAGTAATCCAACTTGTTCTTGCCCAGTTTCCAATGCCAAGCACTAATAATTCTTGCCAAATAACTCCTTAGCCAGAAACTATGTCTTTTAATCTTTCTAGTCAACTTCATCATCCTGGCTATAGAAATAAAAATAGGATGCCTGAAATATTATTAAAATCATTTTAAGAACTTAATTTAAAAAGCGATATGCTGCTTAAAATATTACAAAGCTCATTTTTCTACTCTTCAATTGAAAAAGCACAACCTATCCATCATTCTTCTCAGAGCTCATTATTCCTCTCTGTGAAGGGATCGGAGAGAGATTACTCTTTCTCTTCCAAATTGGGGAATTAACATCGATATTAAGACTCATCAAATCCCTTTATAACAGCAACCATAGTTTAGGTTTCATACCTTTAAGATTAGTGCTTTCTCCTGTTTAGAAAATTAATTTCTGCCTCAGTCTCTAACTCAGAGACAGAAAATAGGTTTCAAATAATATGCCAGCCTTGATTCATGGTTAGCGATTGCTATGGTTAAAAGGATTCTGAGGCCTGGTCAAATGAGAAGGGGATTCAAAATTAATCATTGATGCATTCATTCAAATCATTGATGCAATCATTGATGCATTCATTCATTCTACTGAGCATTCACTATGTGCCAGGCACATTCTCAGCTCTGAGAATTGCAATGTCTCCTGTGGGCAGGGAGGGCAGGCTGTTGTGTGCCATCTCCCTGCCATTTCCAGGAGTCTAGCTATCTCCTACTAGAATAAAGGAGGTCTGGGGATTACACAATACTCCATGTCTTTAGAACTCTTTCTCCCTTACAGTTTCCTAATTAGCAACTTGGAATTCACAAAAGCATTTAGATTCAAGCCTGCTTAGTATACTGGACAAGTATACTATAACCATGCAAGAAGCCTCATACATTAGCTACGTTAGTCTTTTCACATTTTAACATTTTAAAAACAGTTGAGTCTTATAATTCCTGTGCCACAACCCATGCAGACCTTGAGATTCTTTGGGTGAAGGACTGCAAGGGGATGAGAAAACAAAGAAGGGACAAAGCTGGGGTCAGGTGGAGCCTTTATCCTCCTGATGGGAGGACAAGAACTGGCCCCTCACTGCAGGAGCGTTTATTTATACATTTTAGTAACTTAATGTCACATGACACCCTGTTGTCCTAGCAACCCACTGTTCAGATTGTCTTGGGGCCAGGTGTTCTCTGGGCTGAAGCAGCTTCTTCATGTGGCTTGCACTGGGTGTTCTTTTTGGGATGGCCATGCTCTAGCCCTGCACGTGTGGTCAATTTACATCTTCAGCTCCCAACATTCTTGCAGACCTAGACTGACAGAGTGAGCCTCTGCCAGCCACCTGGTGGCACTATTAACTTCACATTGAAGTTTTGTCTTCTGGGTGGTATGGATTATACTTGCAGTAGAAGCCTAGACTGTAGCACTGCAAGAGTATTAGTTAGTGACTCAGATTCTCAGGAAAGACTTTGTATCCCATGTACCTTCAGTGGCAAGATTTGGGCACATAGTATTCCGTGTGTGTGTGCTCACAACTTGTTAGACCTCTCTCTGAGGGGCAGCCTTTGGTGCCTCCTTTCTATGAACCACTCTTGGGCATTGAGCTATTTGTATTGGTATTTCTTAAAATAGTGGTGTATTTTAAAACTAATTTATTTTTGCTTTAGATTTGTTGGAATATGGTACAAATTAATACTAATACTAGCTGGCTGTAATGATGCTAAAAGCCTTTTAGTTTAACTCTAGCTGTCAATTTAATTTAGTCTCTATCAACTATTTCATACCTTCGCTCATTAACCTCAGCTCCATCCTCTAAACTTGAAACAACTGAAATTTCATATGATTACTAAGACCTCTCAGGTAAATTCCTTCAACTTTCCTATAGATTAATACTATTTTATATCTTCCTCTGAAAAGGAATTGTTTTTCTTTCTTTCCAAAGCCAGATTTTGTCATGTTCTCATGAAACTTTCTTCATATTTCTGTATGCTTCTAGTCACTCTTCCTCTCCTCTGTCTGTAAATACAGTTGCATCTCTCCAGTCCAAACAAAATGCTTCTCCTGACCCTTCTACCTAACAAGCACCAAGGTAGGTAGAACAAGCTACCTTGTTTGCTAAGGTGAGCATCTTCCTCACCTTAACCAGTGCAAGTCCACTCTTTGAATACTTCAGTCAAAAGCTCTGAAATCATTCACAATGGACTCTCCATTTCTCTCTCTCAAAATCCAGTCTTTGAACTCATCACCAAACCTGTGACTCTATCACTTCTTACCACATTCATTGCTACACATCTACTCAAAATTGACAGCATCTCTTACCTTGGCTACTGCAGTAACTAGTCTCCCAGTTTTTGATCTCTGTCTACAATCTATTTTCAACACAATAACCAAAATGACCCTTTCAAAGTATGTCAGATCCTGTTCCTTCCTGCTCCAAGCCCTCCAATGGCTCTCCGTTGCAAGGTAAAAAGCAAACTTCATTTTATGTCCAAGAATGCTAAAATGATCTGACCAGGGCCCTTCTCACTCAGTTCTTCCTCTCTGGTCTTGTTGGTGTCCCACATATGTACTCATTGTATTCTTGCCTCATACCTCCATTTCTGTGTCTGAAGTGTGTCTTTCCCAAACGACCATGCATTTCCTTTCCCCACATTAGCTAGGTTTTGATTCTGAGTTCATATGAATAGTGTGGTCTTCTCTAACCACTCAGTGCATTATAAATACGGCTTCTGCTCCTACAATTTGGAGGAAAATTTTCTGCTCTCAATTTTTGAATTCTCACATGTAAGAATGCTTTATCTGAGCTCATCTGACTTCTGCAATATCCGACACTCCTCAATACTCCATTCTCTCTCAAAACTCTTTTTTGCAGAGATCGCTGTCAAGTCACCGAGTTTGAGGGTAAATGAGCCATGAACTGTAAGTCTTTTGCTCATTATGCAAATGGTTTGCTCAGACACCCACCCACCAAGGATATTTATTGCTCCACAAGACAGGCCAGTCTCAGAAATCTGTCAAATTAGAAACACTGGAATGAAATCTGCCTTCTCCTAACCTCTACCCAGTAACCCTTGTTTTCAGCTCTGCAAGTAATCAACACAAGCCCTGTCTGCTTCTCTAGTAGTTTCCCAGGTAAGTCAACACAGCTCCTTTCTCTTTCTCAGTCTTCTTGGTATCAAAACTATGCTAGCTCCTTCAGTAGGGCCTCTTCAAGCAGTTTTTTTAAATTTCTGTCTTTGGAGCTGGGAATGTAGCTCACACGCAGAGCCAGGGCCAAGGGTGAGCTAGGTCTGCTGGTCAACCAGCAGTGCATGTGCACGCCCACTCACAGGCAAAATCAGCCTAGTCACTGTCCCGCAGTTGTTCCAGTTTATCAGTGTCCTGTCTAAACACAGTGTCTAGAAGTCCTCTCCTTCTGAGAATAATAAAGTGGGCCTCTCACTTTTATTCTACATATTGTCCTAATAATTTGAACACAATGGTAGAAGTTTTACTGTTTTCTTATCGCAAGATTGACTCAAAAAAATTGGTCCAGACTTTTGAGTCTTTTAAATATGGGCCACAACCAAGCTACATTTTTCCTTTCCTACGTTTGAAATTCTTATGTTTATTTTAGTTTAAAAACCTTACAATCTGTCACTTTTGTTTTCCCATTGCCTATGGCGTATGAATTCAAGAGCCTCCTCAGTTAAGTCTCTCCTTCCTCTTTTTCCTCACTGTTGACTGCTCCCTGGCTCTGGTTCATGCTGCTCTCAGACTGAGCCAGGAGGTCCTAACACACACAGCCCTTCTCTTCCTCATCTGCTCGACATTGTGTATGTGTAGTTCCTCATCTTCCTCTCTTGTTTCTGTCTGCAGAATCAAGCTCCTGGTTTCCATGCCACCTGTCACCCCAAGCATCCTTCCCTCAATCCTTCCTTCAGTGACCTCCTCATGTGCACTTTGTGACCCACTCCCTGGGAATCAATCTCCAGCCTCCATGGTACCAATACACTTGAGTAATGAAGTTCATAAAGCTTATTTCATCAATTTTTAGAGTAATTGTTGTCAAGCCTTTTTCTACCAAATTACTAACTCAGAGAACTGTCATCTATCTTTGTATACCCTTAAAAGGTCAACACAATTTTTTAAAATGTCACTTAGGAAAAGCAAATATTTATAAGACATTCTAAAGTTTAAAAATATCTTTAGCCATACAGAGGACAGGTATGTAGAAAAAATGTGGAAAATATTAAAAATTATGTAGCATGAGCTCTTTTCTATCTTGTAAATGATATTGAAAATGTTACTATGATTTATAGAAAACACTATAATGTGATTAATCACTAACCTCCCATGGCAGTCTTATAACCAGATGCTTCTAACTCTAGTTACCTGAGCACATCAACTCTGATAACCTTTAGTCTTAAATTATTACTTGAGTTGATGGTTTCTATTCATTACTCTCAGAAATACAAACTAGCAAATATTGTCCAGTCAAAAATATCAGGCGAAATATATTGTTTTATATTAATCTGCTAATGAAGACACTGCAAAATATTTTCTCTGAAAATTTTCTGATTTTGAGACTGTTTGTGGGGGACCCAGGAATCATTTATACACAGGATGTGTACCAATTATGAGAATGATTGCTCTCTTTAAAACAGGGATGCTGATTCTTCACAGCATCTCCAGATATCACCATCCCCTGAGGTTTATAAGCTTAGAAAAACATGAGAAAGAAGTTGTTGATTTGTCCCATTTTTAAACATTTCAAAATGCTAGTGATATCACCTTGAAGCTACACAATTTATATTTGTAGGAATGTGTATGTTCTTAGAGGCTATGATCTAGCCACTGGATTTGCAAACAACCTAAGAAAATTTCTGAGATATAATGTTGTTTTGCAAATGGAATTGTTCATATTTAACATTTATTTAACTTTCTCAAGTCACAAGTTACAGTGAGGCAGCCAGATTTATAGTATATGCGATTAACAAGGCCTTTTCCCATCACTTGTAGAACATCCTGGGGAACAGTAAATGTCATTGTACACAGGCCCACAACCTTCAGGAGTAGCATGGTGAGTCTCTACCACTGACTCAGACTTTCAGGTGCTAATATAAGGATTTATTCATTTTAGTACTGAGAATTAAACCCAGGAAGGGCTTCTGCCCTGGGCTACATAACCAGCCATTTAAAAAAAATTTTTAAAGAGAAATACCAGAAAAATCCAGAAGCGAATAAACAACAGAAAAATAAAACAACAACAACAACAACAACAAATGCAAAATGGACAACAACAACAATGAAAATGATAGCAATATAGGGTTTCAAAACAAGATAACAAGAATATAACAATGGCGGTTATATTACATATTGTTATCTTCAAAATAGTTGCTCAGGTTACCAAATAAAGGCATGCAAGATTGATCAAACAATATAATTTACTTTGTGCAGTTTCTTTTCCTTTTAATATATCAATTGTAACTTTTGGATCTTATTTACTCTTTAAGTTCCTTACACTAGTGAATCAATATGGTGTTTATACATGCAAGTGTGATTTATTTTACTTTTGATTATGGTTTCTAGTTGCATCCATTTACCTATAAAAGCCTCAAATTTATCATTCTTTATGGCCAAGTAGTTTATTTCATTGTATAAAAATACTACATCTTTTTTTTATCAGTTCCTCAGTTGATGGGCATTTGGGTTGTTTCAATGATCTGGCCATTACAAATCGTGCTGCTGTAAACATGGGTGCACACATATCACTGTGGCGTGATGTTTTCAAGTCTTCTGGGAAAACACCCAGAAGGGGAATAGCTGGGTCAAATGGAACCTCTAATCCTAGTTTTTGAGAAATCTCCACACTGATTTCTGCAGCGGTTGTACCAGTCTTTACTCCCATTAACAATGGAGAAGTTTCTTTTTCCCCACAGCCCTGCCAGAATTTGTTATTGGTTGATTTCTTGATCTTGGCCATTCTTTCTGGAGTGAGGTGATATCTCAGTGTTGTTTTAATTTGCATTTGTTCAATAAACAATGATGCTGAACTTTTTTTCATGTATTTATTTACCATTCATGTTTGTTTATCTAAGAATTGTATATTCAGCTCAGATGCTCATTTTTGGATTGTGTCTTTAAATTTGGGGGGGGCTCAATTTTATTTTAATTCTTTACACATTCTAGATAAAAGTTGTTTGTCTGAGGGATAGTTGGCAAAAATCTTTTACCAATCTGTGAGTTTTCTTTTTACTCTGTTGGTGATTTCTTTCAATGTGCAAATACTTTTTAATAAGATGAAATCCCAGTTGTTGATTCTTTGAAGTGCTTGCTATGCAGTTTGGTTTTTGTTCATGAACTCTTTGCCTACTCCTATGTCCTCAAGATTTCTATTTAACTTTGTCTTCCAGTAAGTTTAGTGTTTCTGTGTTAGTATTTAGATCTTGACCTATTTTGACTTTAGTATAGTGCATGATGATAAGCATGGGTCTAGTTTAAATCTTCAGCTGAAGCCAGCTTTTTCAACATCACTTATTAAAAAGACTGTCTTTCTTCCAGTGAACGTGTTTTGCTCCTTTGCCAAAGATAAGGTGGCTGAGTGTGTTTGTAGTTGTGTCTGTATCATCTGTTCTGTTTTGTTCGATTCTCAGATCTGTGGTTTTTTTTTTTTGCCAGTGCCATGCTGATTTTATGATAGCAGCTTTTTAGTATAATTTCAAGTCTAGAATTGTGATGCCTCCTGTCTTGCCTTTGTTGCCCAGTTTTCCTTTTGCTATTCTAGGTCTCTTCTGGTGTCATATGAATTTTAGGAATGTTTTCTCTAGATCTGTGAGGTATGCTAATGGTATATATTTCCATTTTCTGAACTCTTTTTCAGTTTTTTTTCAGAGTACTACAATTTTCATTGTTTGCATTTACTTCCTTTGTTAGATTGATTCCTAAGTATTTCATTTTTTTATGTTACTGTAAAGGGTGTGGTTTCCCTAATTTCTCTCTCATTGAGTTGTTGTTTGTGTACAGGAATGCTATTGATTTTTGAGTATTGACTTTGTACCAAGCTACACTGCTGAATTTGCTTGTTAATTCTAGCAGTCTGTAGGTGGAGTTTTTGGTGTTTTCTATGTGTAGTATTATGTCATCTGTAAATACTGATAATTTAATTTTATCTTTTCCTATCTTTATTCCTTTTATTTTTCTCTTATCTAATTGTTCTGGCTAACATTTCCAGAGCTACATTGTATACAAGTGGTGATAGTGGACAACCTTGTCTTGTTTCTGATTTTACATTGAAAAGTTTTCAGGTTTTGACCATTTAATATGATGTTGACTGTTGGTTTGTCATAGATGGCTTTTATCAGATTGAAGTAAAGACCATCTATTTCGATTTTCTCTAGGATATTTTTCTTCTTTTGTTTTCTTTCTTTCTTTTTTTACCGAGTTAGTATTGGACTTTATCAAAAGCTTTTTCCACATTTATTGACATGATTATGTGATTTTTGTCTTTTGTTCTGCTGACATAATATATTATATTTATTGATTTGCATATATTGAACCATCCCTGCTGTTATGGTTTATGTCGGTGGTGCCCAGGCCTCATGCGTTTGCATTGTGCATTTGTGATTGGTTCATTGTCTAGTGCTTGGATTGATGGTGTCAGTGCTACACTTGCCTAGGGGTGGAGCCAGCATACAATGTAATGGCTAGAAGAAAGTGTGTGTGTGTCTCTCTCTCTTGCCAGTTTCCGCCTTGCTGTTTGCAGCCACCATGAACTGCAGCCCTGCCATGCCACTCTGCCTTGGAGCCAACTGAGTATAGACTGAAACCTCCAAAAAACTGTAAGAAATAAACTTTTCCTTTCCCAACTTTGGACATCAGGTATTTTGTCTCAGCAATGAGTAAAAAGCAACTAAGCAACTAAGACACCTGCATTCCTGGAATGAATCCCACTTCATCATGGTATATAATCTTTTTTGATAATTTTCTGCATTCTTTTTGCTAATACTTTATTGAAGACTTTGGCATCTGTATTCATTAGAGAGATTGGCCTGTAGTTCTGTTTTTTGGTTGAGTCTTTCTCTGGTTTTGGTATCAGGGTAATATTTGCCTCCAGGAATGAATTAGGAAGAATTGCTTCCCTTTCAATTTCATTAAAGAGTTGAGGAGTATTGGTGTTAAATCTTTAAGTTTCTTGTAGAATTCAGCTGCAAATCCATCAGAATCTGGGCTTTTCTTTGTTGTTAAGTTTTTAATTGTGTTTTCAATTTCTTTAACTGATATTGAGTTATTCAGGATTTTTGTATCTTTTGACCCAGTTTTGGAGATTCATTTGTTTCCAGGAATCTGTCCATTTCTTCCATGTTTTCCATCCTATGAGAGTATAAATTTTCCAAGTAGGTATTGATGATCTTTTGACTTTTCACAGGATCTGTAGTGATTTTACACTTCTTATTTCTTATTGCATGAATTTGAGGTTTTTCTTTCTTCCTTCTAATAAGATTGGTGAGGGGTTTATTGATTTTATTTATTCTTTCAAAGAACCAACTCTTTGATTCATTAATTCTTTGTGTTGCTTTCTTAGTCTCAATTGCATTAATTTCTGCTCTGATCTTTATAATTTCCTCCCTTCTTTGGGCTTTGGGCTTGACTTGCTCTGCTCTTTCTAGAAGCTTCTTGTGTAGCATTGGGTTGTTTATGCTCTCTGTTTTCCTGATGCGAGTATTCACTGCTATAAATTTTCCTCTTAGGACTATTTTCATTGTGTCCCACAGGTTTCTGTAAGTTGCACTTGCATTTTCAATTAATTGTAGATATTGTTTCATTTTTTCTTTAATTTCATCTGTGACCCATTGTTTGTTCAGGAGGGTGTTATTTAATTTGCATGTGTTAAGGAGTTTTTGCGGTTTCTATTTGTCATTAATTTCCAATTTTATTGCATTGTGGTCAGATAATGCAGAAAATAATTCCAATTCCTTTGTATTTACTTAAGCATGTTCTGTGGGCTAGTATATGGTCTAGATTAGATAACATCCCATGTGCAGGTGAGAGGGATATGTATTCTGAAGTTGCTGGATGAACACTCTGTAAAAACATCTACAAAATCTGTTTGTTCACAGGTTTTATTCACTTCTGCTATTTCTTTGCTGTCTCTTCATTCTGTTGCCCTGTCTGTTTGTGACAATGAGGTACTAATGTCTCCTGTTATAACTGTGTTATTGTTTTTATGTTTTTTACATGTCTATTAATATTTGCCATATAAAGTTGGGTGCTCCCACACTTGGTGTACATATTTATGATTGTTATTTCTTCCTCTAGGATTTTTCCCCTAATGAGTATGTAATGACCTTCTTTACCTCTTTTAATCCTTCTTGTTTTGAAGTTCACATCATCTGCAAATATGATTGCTATGCCTGCTTTTTTCTAGGTCCCTGTTTCATGGAGTATAGTTTTCTACCCTTTGACTGTTGAACTTATTTTTGAGTTAAATGCTTTTCTTGTTTAAAGCATATTGTTGGATCTTGTTTCTTGATCCATTGTGCCAGTTTATTTCTTTTGATTGGTCAACTGGGGCCATTTATGTTTATGATAATAACTGATATGTATTGATTTGTCTTTGTCATGTTATTTTCCTGCTCTTGTGTCCCTGCTTTTCTTCTTTGTTTAATTGTTTGCCCTGCTTGGCAGTTTCTTTCTGTTACTGTTCTTGGAATTTTTGTCTCTCTCTAGAATATCTTTCAGTATCCTTTGTAGTGTTGGTTGGTAGTCATGAATTAAATTGTTCTTTATCATGGAAGTATCTTATTTCTCCCTCAGTTTTGAAAGATAGTTTTTCAGGCTACATCAGTCTTGGTTGGAAGATTCTTTCTTTTAGGACTTGAAGCACTTCATTCCAAGCTCTTTTTGCCTTGAGAGTTTATGCTGAAAAGTCTGCCATGATTCTGAGGGGCTTTTTCTTATAGGTAATCTGTTTCTTTGCTCTAACAGATTTTAGTATTCTGTTCTTGTGCTGAATTTCTGGGACCTTGATTATCATACGTTTGGGTGTAGATTTATTTTGGATATGGCTAATTGGGATTCTAAATGACTCACTTTTGATGTCAGATTTTTTTTTTCCATACTTGGGAAATTTTCTGCTATTACATCTGCAAATAGTTTTTTATTTTGTTTGTATGGCTCTGGCTTTTTCATTGACACCCATTATACTTATTTTATTTTTCTTTGCATTGCCTTGTAGCTATTGAATTGTTTCTTGATATTTTGTTATTTTCAAGAGATCTTTCCTTTCATGGTCACTAGCCACAGTCCTGTCTTCAAGGTCTGAAAGTCTATCTTCAGTTTTATGCAATTGATATTGCCTTTCAATGACTTTTATTATTTTCTTGATATCTGCTTGGATCTATTTCATACATACTATTTCTTATATTGATCATTCAGGATTTCCATCCTTTTTCTATCATCATCTATTTTCTTATCTATCTCTGCTCTAGATGTGCTGAGCATTTCATTCATAAATGTTGACATGTAGCTTTTAACTTGAGAGGTTACTTCTGATCTGATTTCTTCTATAGCCTCATGGATTTGTTTCTTAACTTCAGTTGCTATCATTTCAGAAATTTCAGGTGTGTGCCTCCCATTTTCTTCTGCATGATTGACCACAGGATTTATTCTGGGTGGGGCTGGAGGTCTGAGATTGCATTTTGCTTCTTTGTTTTGTCATTTTCTGGGTTCTCTGTGAAGGCAGAGAGGTGATGGGAATGGCTGCCACTACAGGTGCTCCAAAACTCACACAGAGGTGGACAGGTGATAGGAATGGCCACTGTCTCAGGTGCCATTAATCTGGGTTCCCAAGTTCCCTTTTAAAATTTTGAACCAGGGTCTTCTGCAGCCAGTAAAATCACTTGAGCTTTTGATCCTCCTGCCTCAGCCTCCCAGAATGCTGGGATTATTGTTGTCCATTACCACGCTAGGCTTCAATGTCAAATTTTAAAAATTGGAAATTCTATGTGTGAATGCAGTCAGGGCATTGAAAATTTAAAGAACTGAAATAAAATCAAATAATGAATATGGTATAATGTTTGGGTTTTTTTTCCTCTGTGACTTCTCCCAACTTTACTTCCTATCTGGATAACTAGAACTATATACTCTGTCCCCTCCTCTCTATTCCATGCATACTAGTGACAAAGCTCATGGCCTCTGTTACAGACCTTGGACTCAGACTGAGCAGGGTTGGCGTCAAAACAAATATACAGAGTTGATATGTTCCCAACAGTAAAACATTCATTTACATAAAAATTTCTGACAAAATATTAAAAGGATTAAATATTATAATTTCTGTTTAAACCATCACAGAAGGGATCTGTTCTGAGACAGAGTTCTATTGACATCTTTTTAAAAGACTGAACAATGACATCAATTCAACGCAAATGTTAATTTGATGCCTTGTTAGGGTGGTTTTACAACATGAAAGATTCTATTCTTTGGAGCTGTAAGAATTAAGAAAACCTTATTCAACTCTCTTTCTGAAGCATAGCCAGTTTTGGGAGGAGGGTGTTAGAGAAGGAGGACTAGAAAATAAGCAAATGAGAACTTTAGAAATATGATTGCTGTAGTAGGGGTTGTGAGGAGAACAATTAGAAGCAGGACACAGAATTTATAGTATTAGTTTATGATGGTCACCTAGAGTTAAACACAGAAAGTACAGGAAATCTGTCCACAACACTAAGACTCAGAATATTCAGCCAGGGCCTGGCTCCCACAGCAAGGTCCTGCATGAGTCCAGATGAAAACCTGGAGCCCATGATAATGCCTCCCATGAGTCCAACTGGAGGTCTAAATCCCACAAAGACTCATGCCATTCTGTCTTATGGATCCACACAGGGACCCAAAGGTCAGTGGTGGAAGCTAGAACGTCTATGCCAGCAGGGTGAAGGAGCTGTGCTGGTTGGTTGAGGGTTGTACACTGGAGCCAAGGAATCACACTCATAATAAAGACCATGGCTGTCCTGAAAAGCACCACAGCCATCCTCAGCAACACGGAGGTCCCGAGCTCCTCTGATAAGAACAGTCGAGTACATGCCAGGAAGCCAGCATGATGAGTTTGTCCTGGAGATTAAACAGCACACAGCTTTCCCTCTGGAGCCAGGAAGCAATGCTCAATATAAGTGACTGAGTGATTTGTACTCAATCTAGAGCAGCGCAGAATATTAAAGAGAGGACACAAGTAGATAAGAGTTTAATAAGTGGGGAGGGCACGGACAGAGTCACCACAAGGAAGGCTGTGGCAACTCTCCCTGCAGAAGGGCAGGTTCTGCCTGATACAGCCTCTGTTAGGGGTAGTTTCTGGGTACTGATATGAGCTGATTTATATTGTGAGAGTGCAGGGGATCGGGTAAACCTTTACATTCCTGAGCTTTGGCAGACTTTTGGGAGGGAGAAGCCATAAGGGCTTCTGGGAAGAAGGAGGTGTGCACTCTCATGGCACAGCTTTGAAACGTTGCCATGAGGATTGTGCTGTCTCTCAGGGGATCTAACATTCCAATCTCTTTGGTGTTAGGGGATGCAGTGGAGTCTCTCTGGCTGATTTCTGCTGAGAGGGGGCGTTGTTGGGGCCTAAGTTAGAAGAGAATGGGATTGAGAGATCCGTTTCATCTGAGCCTGTGAGGTAGTGATGTCACTCAGTAGTAGGATTTCTTTGGTAGTGAATGCCTGTATTCTGGCTTGGATAAATCATGAGAGGAACCTACAGGCACAGGGAGCACAAAGCAAAAAAATTACTATGGTAATTATGGGACCTATAATGGGAATTAGAATAGGAGCCCAGGACCCTAGAGAATCCCACCATGAAGACGAAGGGGTGGCTTCTGGAAAATATTGCCTCCCCCATATATCAACTGCTAAGTTTTTGAGTTTTTGTACCTGATCTTTGACTATACCTGATTGGCTGACAAAGTAGCAGCATTCTTCTCCCAAGATGGCATAGTATCCCCCTTTTTTTGCTGTGAGAATACTGAGTGTCCTTCCTTGTTGGAGAACTACTGTGGCCAGTGAGTTTATTTGATCTTGGAATGAATTAACATTTTGGGGTGTCTGAGTGTTGTAGGGTAAGGTGAAAGAATAGACTGAGGCAGAGGAGGAAGCCTCTCATGTTGACTAAGGCAATTGAGGAATGTAAACAGTAAGATTATTAATATGAAAAGTGTGATAACTGTAAGCCTTTGGAGAATGGTGTATTTTTTGGAGTAGAATGTTAGAGCACCTGTGAGGAAGAGGAGACCTGTAGAGTCATTTATAGGCCAAAACCAGGTAGGGCAGCAAAGCATTAGCAGTTGTGTTGTGTTAATCAGAGATGGGTGGGAGCTATGGGATGTGAGGTCCATAAAATCCCTTTAGTGTGTTTGGGATCAAGATTACCAGGCAGCAGATGTTATCTCTTTGTCTGGGTGATGATGTGAAACGAGCATGGGAATCCTACCTTTTACTGCAGTTGGAGTCCCAAGGTATACCAGGTGAGGTCCATTTTACTTAGGTTGAAGAGTTGAAGTTGAACCTGTGGGCTTAGGAATTTTAATACAGATTAAGTCTCCTGAAGATAAAGGAGGATCTGGTGTGTGTCCCTAGGAGGGTTGAGGGAGGCAACATTCTGCATATTGTTGAAGAAGGTGTCAGAAAAATGAGAGAACCAGAATGTAGTCAGCTAAGGGAGGAAGATTAGAAGGTGAAGGCAAGTTTTGTAAGACAAACCATGTACTGTACTTAAGCTGAAAGGGGCTTAACTGAGTAGGTGACCTGGGGAGAGTTCAGAGTTTTGTAGGGACTGGAGGTAGGAGTAAAGAGAGAAGAATCATGTATATGTGGGAAGGAAGTATAAGTTAATTGGAGAACATCTGTGCAGTTATGTAGAAGACTTATCTGTATGTGTTGTAGGGCAATAGGGTGGCTGGATTGAGGGTGCTGCTGGTTGAGACTGTGACAGTGGGGTCTTGTATTACAGTTAGATGTACTTGTTGTAGCTGTGATGGGGTCATTAGAGCTGGCAGTGTCTTCTGAGAAATTAGACTGACTAGATGGTGTGGTGAGTAGATTGTGATTGTTTGTCCTAAAGGGAACTGCTTGGCTTCTTGTTGCCAAACAGATGCCAAACAATCAGGATGGCTGTTGCTGCTATCACCTGAAGGCAGGGAGGTCATAAGAAATTAAGTTTCTGGAGTAGAATTTTTATTAAAACGAGGTACAGGACAGGTTGGGATAATAAGACAGTTATGTGTAAGGAAAGGGTTTGGAATCTACAGGGGGTAGGTTTTGTCTGCACAGGTCATGTACATTGGCTGTCAATTCCCACAACAGAGACTGCAGACCTGGAACATCGGTCTTAAAACTCAGGAAGAACATTATGGGTGGCGTCTACGTCAACAAGGAAACAGAAGGTTTTACCTGAGATATCCAGTGAGACTCAGGGCTCTAAGAGAGATACCTGCGTGGGGCCGTGGGCTTTGAGCCCCATCAATCCTCTTCAGCAGCGATGCTGAGCAGATCAGCTGGTGATGAGTCCCCAGGCGGCAGTGTCTTATCCTGTGAGGGTGGGGAAGGTAATGACTTACCCGCTCTCTGGTGGACAGGGCAGTCACATTTCCAGAGGCCCTCCTGGTTGCAGATGGGACCAGTTCCCAGTCATGGGCACAGGTCAGGGCAGGCTCATGTCCAGTGTTGTTTTTCTCCTGCACTTGATGCATGATGGGGGGGGGCTCAGGTTTTTAGTTTTTTTTTTTTTTTTTTTTCCTCCAGTCTGTGTTTTATCTCAAGCCCTGGGTGCCACTCACTGCAGCTGTAGCTGCTGGGGCCATAAATTGGCCTTAGAGTTTCATTCTGGAATGCAACCTTTTTATGGTCATCTTGGAATGTAACCTTTCTAAGGTCATTGTCTATTGCTGAAGACATATGTAAGAGGTCTCCCTGGGGGACTGAGGACCAAGGTCTGATGTTGTTTTGAATTTAGTCTGAATGTTTGGTACTGATTGGGAAATGAAATGAGAGTTTAGGAGGACTGCAGGATCAAGTATGATGGGCAAGGGGAGAGAGAGGAGGGGGCAGAGTTGGGTAAACAGAGGAGGAACTCACAGTGGAAAAGTCCTCTGAGAGTAACTATGAGATGAGGAGGAGGAGGAAGGTGGGAGGAGGGGCCTCTGCATGAGCTATGGAAATAGTGGGGTGGAGGTATTTTATCTATCAGGTCTGAGAAACAAGAAGAGAGTCACGTGGCAAACTGATAAACCAGGAGGACCTGTGAAGTGAGTCAAAAGAATTTCGGAGGCCTTGTAGGTTTGGAAGGGTGTGCCCACAGCTGGACATAAACTATTTAACCCCACTTGCCATTTCAGTAGTAAAAGCTATGTAAATATCTTAATATTAGCCTCTTTGGCCTGAGAGTTTGTTTTAGCCCCAGTGTATCTAAGTGCAGCCCAGAGGAGTGGTTTTATTGGGTAATGATTGATTATTACCCATGTGTTCCAATGAGGAAGGTGAGCCAGGGTTGGGAGGGTTGTAAATCAGTGGAGAATCATCACCCTCCAGTGAAGCACAACCAGTAGTAGCATAGTCCCAACAATGACCTTTCTAGTCATCACCAGAGAGGCATGTGGGGTCCTGAAGGATGTAGCGTTCCCAGAGAGACATAGAGTAGTAGGGGGATGTCCTGACATGGCCACAATTTCAGACAGGCACCCCAAACTGGAGGGGAGGCTCACCTTGGATCTGATGAGATGAAGGCCAGTGTTAGATGTTGGCTAGAAACAGCAAGGCTGAGGAGTCCTAGTCCCAGAAAAAGAGAAAGAGAGAGAGAGAGAGAGAGAGAGAAGAAGAAGAAGAAGAAGAAGAAGGAGGAGGAGGAGGAGGAGGAGGAGGAGGAGAGAGGAAAGGCCCCGTAGGCTGGAGTGGGGCTCAGACCAGGGGACAGACTCCCTAGGAGCCACACAGTCTCCAACCGCTGGAGTCAATGGCACCAACTGATTCAGTGATTTATACTCAATCTAGAGCAGCGCAGAATATTAAAGAGAGGAGGCAAGTAAATAAGAAAAGAGTTTAATAAGCAGGGAGGGCACAGAGGGAGTCACCAAAGGGAAGGCTGTGGCGGTTCTCCCTGGAGACAAAGGGCAGGTTCTGCCTAATATAGCCTCTGGTGGGGGTAAGGCTCTCGGGACTGATGTGAGCTGATTTATTTTGTGAGAGTGCAGGGGATTCGGTAAACATTTACATTCCTCATTCCTGAAGTTTGGCAGACTTTTGGAAGGGAGAAGCCATAGGGGCTTCTGGGAAGAAGGAGGTATGCATTATCATGGCACAGCTTTGAACCATTGCCATGACGATTGTGCTGTCTCTCAGATGGGGGATCTAACAATAAGGACCAGAGCGCCCCAAAGTGAACCACAGCCACTCTCACCAACAAAATCCCGTACTCCTCCAATGAAAATGGTTGAACTCACGCCAGGGAGGGTAGTCATGACGAGCTCCTCCAGGAGAACCAATGGCTCAAAACAGCAACATTTAGACAAACCCACAATGCCGCACTCATCTTCTCCACATCTCTATTTATGCAGGCAACTTTCCTCAGGTGGAACATCTACACACAACACCATGCTGATTTAATTCAGCTGGTGTTAAGTTGACCACCAGTTTTTAATTCATGATCTTAAGCAAGAATTATTTAAATAATCATATCCTGATGTGTGCATGACTGAAATTGTGATTGCCAGTAGCTTTCATTGCCCTTTAAAATACTATTGCTATCAGTGACCTTTGATGGGGGCTTCTTTTTTTTTTTTTTTTGGTACCGGGGATCGAACTCACGACCTTACGCTTGCCAGGCAGGCGCTTAAGCCACTGAGCTAAATCCCCAGCGATGGGGGCTTCTTAACCTCTTCAACTTTCTCTTCCAGGTGGCCAAAATGGAAGACAGTTGCCACCAAGAGAGGCAGGACCCTGGCATAGGAGTGGAGCCAATGCAGGAGTGGATGGAGCCCACAGCCAGCCTGGATGGGAAGCCTTGGCCTGCCGCCCCGAGTGCTCAGAACGTGGCTATCCTTGAACAATAAAGATAGGCACAGAGAACACAGCAATCCACTGCTCTGGTCCAGGCCTTCAAGAAAGCAGGTTCCTGGGAGGGGCTCTGGGGATGGAGGGAGAGTCCAGTGGGGCAACAAGATTGAGATGTACTATGGGTATGTCCCAGGTGTGCCAGTACCCCACAGTGAACATATTTATTTTGCACCCATACATAATGAGGAGAAACTTTTTTTAAAATACTGGGCTCTTAAACTAAACTAATCATTCATAGAAACTATGTTCTCCAGTCCAACTTCATTGCTACCTCTGGTCTCCCAGACCCCATGTCAGCACTCACAGCAATTTGGGTTCCTCTGCAACTTTAGTACCAGCCATTGCCTTTTCTTCTCCCCACACAGTCAGTTCCTAGAGGACAGGTTTGGCATCCAAGACCCACACTCTCTTAATCCAGATTCTAGGCCCACCAGACAAAATCGAGTCTGTAAAGCTTCTTTCATTTCCCTGGTGCTAAAGCAAATTTACCAGGCTGACTTGGAGAAACCAGAGAGCACAGACTGATTTTTAGTGCTCCTAAGTAGTGTTGAGGGGGAAAACATGTCAACTGAGCAAAAGAAATAATCCTCTGATGAGTTAATTTTCAAGAGCTGTTCTTAACATCTCCTACATACAAAGATATACAGCTCATGAAAATTGTATGCCAGGATTCAATTTGAATTAAATTGACAGGTATCATGCTCATGATTGCTAAGACACAAGTTTATGACACTGGACTAAAAATTTAAAGTCAATTATGTTTTTGGTTTGTGCAGAAGCTTAGTTAGCATGTATTTAGTGTGTCTTCTATCACAGTACATCAGAGTACACTCAACAAACTATGATCAACTTTTGACTTCAAATGAAATGAGGAAGAAAATTTACTCACCTGTGGTCATTTTTGAGTGACAAAAATCCATCACCGCAAACACCTGTGAAAACATGCCTGGCAGTGATCTCTGACCATTATTCTTAGAGAAGCTGAATCTCTAGGTACCCAGAAAGTTATTGGAGCAAGAATCCAGATTCCACCAAGTCTTCTACAAACCAGTGGTCCTCCAATCTCCTTCTATAGTACAGAAAAAGAACGTAGGAAAATATTCATAAGTTAAAATATTTTGTCAATCTCATAAACATCAGCACTCATCTCAAGTAGCAGCAGAGGAGTCCACTTATCACTGTCTTTCAGCATTTTGTTCACCCATTTGCTCATTTCCTCATTTGTTTCCAGCATAGTATTTTCACCCACATGTAATATCCTTACACCGACCAGCTGCAATCAGGCTAATACTCAATTTTTCTTATTTTTCTACTTTGTTTTGAGACTACCATATACCAACCAAATAACAATAAGGGAGAAGGAGGAGGAGAGGTCAAATTTATAGCCAGATCACTTGGCATCCTTGTCTTTTAAAGAAAGTTTCAACTTATGATGAAAAGAACCAGAAATCCCCAGGAAAGATTAATTAGGGGGGGGAGATAAAAGTATCGCTCATACTCAATAAAATCATCTGTGCTTATAATTTTTCCCTGGGCATATGAAGTCCCAGAGAAAGTGTTCTGTGCTTCTTAAAGCCTCTTTTTTGATGCCATGCCCACCTACTGGCCATGCTGAGAAATCCCCACTGTGGGAAGATAGGTCTCTGAACAAGAACTGAAGTCCTGAGGTTCAGAGAAAAACAAATGATGCTCAGTGTATCTGGAAAAGAGAGATATGTCTGACTGTATGACTTTTATGAAGTTAAAAATGTAATGGTGACACTGGGGAGGAAAACTTTGGCAAGTATAGAAAGTTAAGAAAATGCAGGAGGAAGAAAAATTTAACTTCTTTTTCTTTACCCCCCCATGAAGCCCCAGGGTACTAGCATTTTAGGTACATGTCATTGTTCTGTTTTTCATGTAAGAGTGCTTAGACACCCACAGATGTACAGATATTCTTCTAGGCCTCAGTGAATGAACAGGAAAAACTCCTCCATTCTGGTGGAGCGTGTGTGTGTGTGTGTGTGTGTACTGAACGGAAGAGATAGCAACAATAAATATAATAAGTTATTTACTGTCTAATGCATACTCTGGAGAATAATGCTGAGGGAGATACCTGAGATTATCTGAGTAAAAAGCACTTAATGATGAACAGGATGGCAAGCCTGAGGGTGGGTCATGTTATGTGTGTAAAGAGATGAGTGAGAGGAAAGGCCAGCAAGCCTGGAGCAGATTAAACAAAAGGAGTTTTAGCAAAAGATGAACAAATTGGAGTTTAGATGTAGTATTAGGTAAAAGAGATGTCAGATAACAGCATTAATTTTCCTGAGTGTTATAGAGCACCTTTTGCAGTATTTTAAATAGAGTGCCATAATCTGATTTACATGTTACAATACCTTTCTGGCTGCTGGGTTAATATAAAGTACACGAAAGAAGAATCTTAAGACAACTCATGAGATCATTAAAATTAACCCAGGCACAGTGGTACATACTTGTAATCCCAGCTACTGTAGAGGATCCCTAGTTCACTTTTAGTATTGAAGAAAATTCAATCAGGCAGAAAATGACAATGTTGTAGCCTGGAACAAGCCACCAGTTAGTGAGGCAGAAGGCACAGGATTTTCTGATGTATTAGATAAAAGGGTCAAGGATGAAAGAAGAATAAGAAAGTTTTTAGCTTAAACAGCTGGGAGGATGGAGCTATTTAGATGAAGGTGGCTATGCATGGGAAGATCATATTTGGGGTACAGTTAGGATTTTTCTGTTTTTGGTGTATTTAAGATTAAACCAAGGGCCTTATGCATGCTAGGTAAAGGTCTACCACTGTTATGGTTGATAAATTTTGTCAGCTTGAGAAGTTTAGAAGTTTAACTAAGAGACTCATTAGGGAGCCAAGATTCTTACTTTGTAAATATCCTCATCCTGTGCAAAAGGAGGGCACAGAGATTTGGTGAGTGCTACAGCTGCCCTGGGGGATTCGGGAGTGGCCTGCATACAATATAAGGGAGAAAAAGAGACTTTCTATTCCTCCTCTTTTGCTCTGGCTACCTTTGCTGGCTGCTGCCTTGAAGTGTTGCTCTTATGCCAAGCCACCCTGCCTTGGAGCCACCTGATTATGAACTGAAACCTCCACAAACAGTGAGCTAAATAAACCTTTCCTTCCTTCACTTTAGGTGTCAGTTGTTTTGTCTCAGCAATGAGAGAAAAGTAACCAAGACAACCACAAAGCTATAACCTTGGTCCTTTTTAAATTTAGAGACAGGATCCCAATAAATTGCCCAGGCTGTGGCCGCCAGAGGGGTGAGCATCGCCTAGCTGAAACAGACAGTTACGATGTTGAGGCCAAAGGAGGTGAGACGAAAACATGATGATGTGTTTTTGTGTTAATTTCTGTTTTTTCAAGACAAACCATCCACTCCTGTTCTGTCATTGCTGGAGAGCCTGACAATACCGCGTAGGTCTCCACTTAGCAGGCCAGCAATGCGGTTAGAGGTCCTTTTGGCTTTTCTCTGAATGCTGCCATGTACCAGGCTGTACCTTTAGCTAAAACATGTGGTTGAAACACCCGCCTGGCAAGCACAAGGTTCTGAGTTTGATTCCTAGTTCCCAACACAACAATTACAACAAAGATTTTAAAAATAAAGTAAAATAAAATACGTAGTTGGCTAGGAATCTTGTATTTCTTTTTCACTTACAGTTACATCTCCACTCAGAGATGTGAATTTGAGGTCACATTTGAATTTAAGAATTAGGTGAGGCAGAGCAGGACACACAAATTCAGGTTGAGGTAGGTAGGTCAACAGAGTTTTGAGCCTACAGGATTGTCAGTCCTCAGGAGATAGCTTGTCACTTTCCATAAGTTACAAACCGAGAGAAAACTTGCCTTTATTGCTTATGTGCAGAAATGCAGAGATTTGGATTTTATTTTGGAGCATTTTGCTGGAAGTAGCCTGACACTGACTCCCTTCATCTTGTATTTGCTTGTGGCTAATCCAGAGGAGAAGGGCCGGACACATCACACTGCATGAAGACATTGATACGGGGACCCATGACTGACACTTTCCTGATCCCACTGAGCTCCCCTCTGCAGCACAACGCAGCAGGAGGCCCAGGTGTCCCCACCTAGCCCTTTTTATTTACCTGGCAGAGCTTGGCAAGTGCTTAGAGAACGAGCTGTTCTAGATGCTTCCTGTTGGGTGATTTAGATTATAAGATGACTGAAGCAGGAGTCAGCAAACTTTTGCGGTAAGGGGCCTTACAGGCCACGTGTCCTCTGTCAGACAACTCAGCTTTACTAGGTACCATGAAGCAACATGGGAATGGCTATGTTCCAACAGAACTCTATTTATAAAATTTAAATTTCATCGATAGTCATGGCTGATGAAAATCTTTCTTTGGATTTTTCCATCCATCTAAAAATGTGTAAAACATTCTTAGTGCATGGACTGTACAAGGTAGACCTGAGAATAGAATTGGCCTATTAGTTAAAGGTTTGCTGACTCTTGGGCTGGATTAGAGTTCTTAAAATGCCATACTAAGAAACTAGAGGATCTAAGTAGGTTTGGCTTTTTTTTCTTTTTTTGCTATATGAAATCTTTTTAAAAATGTTTTTCTTTCTGTTCATTTGGAATCTGAGTGTGAAGAAAATCTTTGACTCCTCCTATTTCCTGTTCACATTTTTCTCTGCCACCTGCCACCAGCTCCCCCTCCCCTAACAGTTTCACAGCCACCTCACCACAGCAGTAGATTTCATTTCCCCATTTTACACAGGAGGAGGATGTGGCCCAGTGATTTCAGTAACTTGCTGTGATCCCATGACTAACAAATGTCAAAGCAAGGAGTTAATGTTGGCAGGGTTCAGTTAATACTCATCCATGGAGTGGTTTCTCACCACGTGGACAATATACTCTGAACTCCTTAGTCTGTCTTGGAAAGCTGTGTGATCTGGCCTCTACTTAATTCTCCAACATCATTTTCATCTTGTGTACCTTTTTGTTTAACCTTCAGATACTATGGCATTCTCTCTTTCTCTTAAATGTCAAACTCATTCTGCTTTCTGAAATTCTGTCCATGGTGATCCCTGTTTCCTCCTTCCCCTATTCACAGCTGAAGTGCCCCCCTCTCCCAGGACCACAGCAATGCATAGGACTTCCCTTCCATCGCAGCCCCACCCTGTTTTCTTGGCTTATGGCACTTTTGATGGTATTTTTGCCATCATCTTCTTTATCTTACCTAGAAAAGTGGGTACATCTTGGAAGCAGATCTTGTTCATTATCTCTCCAGGGCTAGAAGCATAGCTGGTGTAGAGTAAACTACAGTAAATACCTATTGACGAACTGGTATTAATCCTCTTAACAAGCACATCTGCTACTCATCTTCTCCTGGCACCATTTCCCTGATTTGGACGTAACTGAGCAATAGTTACAGTCTCAAAAAGATAATTCATTTTTCCAGGGAAAGATTACTTTCTTGTTGCTGAGCTACAATATGCAACACTCACAAGTTAGAGTAGGCTTACGGTTTGTAGAGGTTTCTGTCCATAGCCAGCCAGCTCTTTGGCAGGGTGGCATGGCACAGGAGAGTTACTCTTGGCATGGTGGTGGGAATCAGAGAAGGATTAAGGTGGAGGGGAGATAGATCCATCCAGACCATGACCCAGTGACCCACCTCGCCCCACCAGGTTCCACCTCCCAGTGTCACGTTAGTGATAAACTTACCAGGGACTCATCTGATGTACATCACACGCCCATTTCCAACTTGGAACAAACGAGGTTTTAAGGAGCCATCTAAATATAAATCATAACAGAGAGAAATGAATTCTCAATTTTGAGGTATGGTCAGCCATACTATGAAGACAGGCCCTGTAAACAGGATTTTTAACATTAAAAAGAACATTAAAAAGGTTGAAAGTCGCAACTAGCCTTTGGCCCCAGTTCTGTAAGAGCTACAAATCAAATTTTACATCTCTGGGCTTCTTGTGTGTGACACCAGTATGGCTCGCTTGCCTCAGTATAGTTTATATTATTGAGTTGAAGTAAAAAGTACTATATTTTGGCCCAAAAGGCATAGAGCTATAAAACACTAAACTTTTAAAGTGACATGTGGACCTAAACTGATAGAATTTAGTCATGCGGAATATATGAACACGGGCCTGTCTGAGGGTCAGGCATGAGAAGTAGTCATCATTTTTCCCATATAAAATTAGAGATAAGACTAGGGTTTAGTTAGCAGAGCAGAAGTAGGAATACGCTTTTGGTTTGTATTAGCAAATCGTAAGTGTATGTTGTCAAAGTCAGCTAAATATACAGTATACAGCTGTATATAAATACATATTTATAATTACACAGATCAATATAAACTCATATCTTCATGAATTTTTCTCTCTTAATGCCCATGCAGTCATATTTGATACAGTAAATTGAAATTGAAATTGAGCTAGAAAGTGTCTCAGGTCATGTTTTTCTGCCAGTGGGACTCTACAAAGACACCACATCTGGAAAGTGGGACTAAGTAAGTAAAACCTATGTGTTTATTTACTGATCTTTTCATCAGCCCAGGCAGCACCAGTGTCTGTAGTTTATACGGGAACAAAGAAAGTCTGAGTATGTGTCTATTTCCCCGACATCACTGGTTATTTCAGCAAGCTTTCTCTTTTGGAATCCGATTCTTCACTAGATGTTGGCCCAGCCAGGCACTCATAGTAGATTCTTTTTTTTTTTTAATTATTTTATTTTATTTTATTTTTTTTATTTGAAAGACAATAAAACAAAAGGGGGCAGTACAGAGCAGATCAGAACAGGACAACATAGGCAACACAGTACTTTACATTAAGTCAACTGGACATCAACAGTAGCTAACATCATATCTCTTACTCTGCTATAGTTGAGCATAGTTTCAAATACAATAATATCAAACATAACACAATAGTATAAAGCCATG